>SKCR01007367.1:0-33965 GCA_019454045.1 Zanthoxylum bungeanum | reverse complement strand
TCTATTAAAGTGTCAGCCCTAAATTCAACCCTGATTAAGCGCACCGAATGACGTATGACTCGCACTAGGTACTTACGTGTTCGGATAGTCCGACGACCGAATTTACTGCCAACATATCCGGGGATCTCATGGGCCACTTCCCGAAGATTCACCGATGACGTATGACTCGCACTTTCTTAATCTGGAATTAATTAAATGAGAGAGAAAATTAATCTGGGATTAATTGCGAAGATATTTTATCTGGGATAAAATATGATTTAAAGAGAGATAACGATTAATTTGTAATTAATCGATTAAATAATATATTCGATATATTATACGAAATTGGATTTCGACGCGGAATTGAAATTAGATTTTAATTCGGGCAAACGAGTTAATTTAGAATTAATTCGTTAGCGACATGAATAGTGATTTTGCTAGGCATAATTAATTAATTACGTCGCAACGGAAAATTTGTTAATTTGGAATTAGCGAACCCGAGCCCGAGAGTGTTTGCGAGCGCACTCGCATTTCGAATTCAAGTGCGGCTCGCAAGTCACATCAAGCATCAAATCGCTAGTCACATCAAGCGTCAAATCATTAGTCACTTTGAGTGATGTGACAACTTGTCACATTGATTGATTGAGTGATGTGAATAGTTGATGGAAGTGGTTGGCAAAGCATTAATGCCATTTGACTTTTTGGAAAAGGAAAATGGTAAATGAATTTGGAAATTCATAAAAGTAAACTAATACACTTTATGGCAACAACCAACAACATTATCTCTTCCTCACTTCATCTCTCTCACACGCCTAAGGGGATGAAATTCTCTTCTATTTTCTACCTCACTGCCGAGAATAAGAAGAAGTTCCAAGGTGATTTTTGCGGCAAAAATCACCAAGTGCTAGCACACATTCAGAGTCACGCGAAGGTGATAGGGAACCGCACATGTGAGCATGAAATTTCAACACAAAGCTTGGAGCTTGATGGAGATCCATGGCCGAATTGGAGGAGCTAAAACTACAGTTTTCCGTGACACCTATGAGGGTTCAAAGGGCTTAAAAAGTTTTGTTCTTCGACGTATCGCTCAACCGATCATTGTGAGTATTCCGCGACTTGGGACTGTAGAAAATCCAACATTAGACTGTAGAAATGAGCTTGATGGAGATACATGTTTCTTGCTTGTTATTCGATCCTTGGGACCATAGAAAATCCAACATTAGACTGTACCCATACATCGTTAATTGAATAGTTGGACTATTGCGGTTAAGATGACAGGAAAGTTGAGCATTAGAGAAATTGTCATGGGCGACAACGTCTTTAATGGCAAAAACTTTCAGGACTGGGATATGAATCTCAGAATTGTTCTAAGATTTGAGAAGTTATTCTATACTTTAGAGCAACCTATTGGGCCTACGCCCCGACTTGATCAGTTGCTTGAGCTAGAGCTTTGGAAGACTCATAGCGATGATAATGCGACTGCTCAATCGGTAATGCTTGCCATTGTGACTCCACAATTCCGTCATCAAAACTAGGGGTTGGATCCCTATGAGATGATGGCAAAGTTGCACGATCTCCACTGATCTAACCTTAGATCGCAAAGATACAAGTTGCAGAAGAAGCTCTTCCGCGCTCGAATGTCAGAGGGTACGTCTGTTGAGCACCATGTCTCACAGATGATTGCTGACATTGAGCAGCTTGGACAGATGGGCATAATATTCGAGGCTGAGACTTCAATGGATTTAATCTTACAGTCTCTCCCCAACACTTGGAGTGGGTTCATCATGAAATACAACATGTTGAACCAAGACCAGAATCTTGGAGAGTTGATGTCCACTCTGCGTGAGACAGAAAATGAGCTCCTTAAGGGCAAGAAGCGCGAGGCGCACTATGCTTCAACATCTTAAACTCCAAGGGCTTGGCCCAAGGCGACTGGAGGTGTAAAGAAGAATAAGCATAAGAAGAAGGGCAAGGCCAAATCGTCAAAGGGTTCTGGGAAACCCAAGGACAAATCCCAAGATGTATGTTTGCAGTGCGGGAAGCGGGGTCACTGGAAGCGTGACTGCCGCGAGTACAAGGTACACATGAAGGAAATCAAAGCGGGCAAGGCACCGGCTTCAAATATGTTTGTTATAGAAATAAACATGTCTACTTCTAGTTTTAAAAATTGGATTTTTGATTCTTGTTGTGGTACTCACATATGTATTAATGTGCATGATCTGCGGATTAGCAGGAGACTGGCCTCACGAGAGATTGACCTCCGCGTTCGAAATGGGACTCGAGTTGCCGTTTTGGCCGTGGGCACTTATGTTTTGGAACTGCCATCGGGGCATGTACTTGAACTTATAAACTGTTATTTTGTACCTAGTTTGACTAGGAATATAATTTATGTATCTATGTTAGCCCAATGTGGGTATACTTTTGTATTTAGAAATACTGGGTGTTTTATGTATAAAAATGATATGGAAATTTGCATTGCTGATGCAAATAATAGTCTTTATATTTTGAATATAAATCAATCTCAAACATATAATGTAACAAACAAAAGGCTTAAAGTAAGTAACAAATATGAAACTTATATGTGGCATTGTCGTCTAGGAAACAAGACACGTATATCAACACTTTTGAAGAGTGGATACTTGGACGGATTTGATCCAAATTCATATGACGTCTGCGAATCTTGTTTATTAGGCAAGATGTCTAAATCACCTTTTAGCGGTAAAGGTGCATGTGCCACCGAACTGTTAGCCCTTGTTCATAGTGATGTTTGTGGGCCCATGTCTAGCCAGGCTAGAGGTGGATATGAATACTTCGTAACCTTTACGGATGATGCATCACATTTTGGATATGTGTATCTTATGAGACATAAGTCGGAAAATTTTGAGAAATTCAAAGAGTTTCGACACGAAGTAGAAAAACAGACCGGCAAAAGTATTAAGACATTACGGTTGGACCATGGTGGCGAATACTTAAGCAATGAGTTTCATGATTACTTGAAAGAATATGGTATTCTTTCACAGTGGACTCCTCCCGGAACACCGCAATTAAACGGTGTGTCCGAACGGAGAAACTGAACTTTGTTAGACATGGTGAGGTCTATGATGAGTCGCACAGAGCTACCTATTTCCTTCTAGATATATGCATTGAACAGTGCAATACTTATTTTGAATAAGGTTCCGTCAAAGTCTGTTCAACAGACTGTGGGACACAGGACCTGGGCGACGCCGTTCCTAGGCTCGCGGCCTAGTTGGGAAGGATTACATAACATGGAGTCGCCACCCGGTGTGAACCGGGACAAAGATTTAAGGCCGCACTCACCCCTCGCAAGGGAAGACCTCAAACCGTTGGGTTCGGAATGGTCCCTTACTTATGTCACTTGTAATGAAAGGATTCATGTAATAATTTAACTAAGCTTAAGTAACACTTATTTCCAATAGTATCATGCTTCTAAATTCTCATGTGTAAAGTAAAACTCATGTACGCATTTCACATATATCTTACATTTAAATTTGCATGCTTAACATATATCAAGATAGCAACTAACATACAACTTTACTTGCATATCACATTCAAGAAAAAACACAAGCACACATATTAACCATACAAGCACACATATGGGCACTTTTCAAGTGGTACGTGGAATTGTGGCCCAAGTACAGACCGCACTACCGTCCATTCGGAATCGGCTACGGAATTTACGTCTGGGTTTCCATCCGATATACCGCAAGAAATAATGCTCAAATGTTATCATGACATAAGCATACGAATTGTGACACATTTGCATAAGAAAGATCAACTAATAGGCAATTATGCATGAATATAATAAGACAGACTCAGTTCAGTGTGTGTGCGTTCGTGTAGCGTTCGTAAACGCGTTCGAACGGAAATGAAACAGAATGCTCACGTTCGAGTAGCGTTCGTAAACGCGTTCGAACGGAAATGAAACAGAATGCTCACGTTCGAGTAGCGTTCGTAAACGCGTTCGAACGGAGATGAGACAGAAAGCTCACGTTCGTATGGCGTTTGTTAACGCGTTCGAACGGATACGAGACCTGACACATAATAAGGCAAAAACACATGCGCGTTCGAGTTGCGTTCGTGAACGCGTTCGAACGGACACGGACCTGATGCAATACATAAACAGAAAATAAAAGGGCGCGGCGAAGCACTGCCGTAAAGGTGACCTTTTGGGGCTCTTGATCTCTCAAAGAGAGGACCTTTAGACCAACATGCTAAGCCCATGCGCGTCATATCACACATGCAAGAATAGAACCAATCATATCAACCAAGTATGCCCGATTGAACGCATCTTACATCCAATCCGAACACACGTCAACCGGCGCGGCAAAGCATCGTGGTAAAGGGCTTTTAGCCCTTCCCCATAGGGGATCTCACAACACACTTACTAAGCCCATGCGCTCGATTGACTTATACATACGAAAATAAAGATAATAATATCAAACTAAGTATGCTCGATTGAACGTATCTTGCGTCCAACCGAACATACATCAACCGGCGCGGCGAAGTAGTGTCACGAAGGTGGCCTTTTCGGCTCTTTGTCTCACAAATGGAGGACCTTTGGACTAACTCACTAAGCCCATGCGCTTGGTTGAATCATACAAAAATAAACAATATTTTGAATTCAAGAGAAAACTAAATAAACAAAAAGCAACACAACGAAAGAGAGATGGTGCCGTTTACTCAAGCGGTACGTGGAGTTGTGGCCCGAGTACAGATCATATTACCGTCCATTCGGAATCGGCTATGAAATTTATGTCCGGGTTTCCATCCGATATACCGCGAGAGTTGACACATCTCTCATTCATCTAATGCCCACAACATATTACATCTCATAATTCATGCATATTTACATACTCAAAAAATCACAACACACATTTCAACATTACAATCATACAAGAAATACTTAATAAATAATGCGGAAAAGGAAAACAAGTGTGAAAGATACCCTCAGGTCTAACCTTTTAAGCCGTCTCTCGGACTCACGTTCCACGAAGATCGAAAGGGGGGTAAGGCTCCACGACTTTTCTGGTCCGCTGGTTCAACGTCCTAGCTCACTGCTTCGCTGCTTTGCTTATTGTTCGAACTCCGTTCTGCTCCTATTCGGCTCCTGTTTTGCTGCTCACTGCACGGGCTACCTGTTTCAATGTTTTCAAAGAACTATTCCAAGTTGTGTGGGTTCTTAGTGCAATTAAAAGTGATTATTTTTAAGGTTATCTATGTAGTTTTCTAAGTTACTGTTTTTTAAGGATTTTGGGCTACTGTTTTAAGGTAATCTAGGAGGTTGTTTTGGCGTGCTTTAGAATTCGGCTATGGGTGAGTTTGGGTTCGGCTATGGAGGGTGGTGGCTTGTGGTGGTTTCTTTGTTTTCTTTTTGTGTGTGTATGAAGTGTTTTCTCTTGGATGTGTTTTGGGTGTGTAGAGAGAGTCTAGAGAGATTTCGAGAGAGCTTGGGTGTGAATTGTGTTGTGTGAAGGAGAGGATGGCCTTGGTTAGGGGTTGTTTATATAGAGAATGGCTAGGGTTTACAAGGGAAGGGATTTGTGCATTAAATTAGGATATGATTTAGTTTTAAACAAGGAAATCAAAGGATTGAGGGGGGGACAAAATATTTTAATTTAGGAAGTTGTAATATTTAATTTGTGTTGGTTTAGGAATACAAATATTTTATATTGGTAAGTATCTTA
This sequence comes from Zanthoxylum bungeanum, assembly GCA_019454045.1. Taxonomy (NCBI): domain Eukaryota; kingdom Viridiplantae; phylum Streptophyta; class Magnoliopsida; order Sapindales; family Rutaceae; genus Zanthoxylum; species Zanthoxylum bungeanum. The sequence goes on along the minus strand of SKCR01007367.1, from coordinate 28,281 downwards.
TTAGATTAGGAAGTCAAATATATGATTGGCTTTAATTGGTTAAGATTGATTTTAATTAGGCATATCTTCTTTTTAGTTTAGTATGTGATTTGTTTAATTTAGGCATGATTTTAGTTTAAGTTGGTAATTGTTTATTTTAATTGGTAAATGGTTTAAATATTTTATTTAATGTTTAATATTTAATTTAATATTTAATTACTTAATTTGGGATGTGTTTTATGGGCTTTGGGGAGCTAAATGGGCTGGGTGTGAGGCTAGCAGCAAAACCAGAATTACCGACACCGTTCGAACGCTCCTTCGAACGCTAAACGAACGCCCGCAATCTGCTTCCCGTTCGAACGAAGAAACGAACGCAGCACCAACGAAGACAGTGAGCTTGCTTATTCTGAATTCCCCCTTCCGATATCCGTTTCCCGCGGCTTTCATGACTCAAAAGGTAGTGCCTCCAAATGAGACTCATCATCGGGTTTCACATGCGAAAATGCAATGCCTACACAGACTCTATATGAAATATGGACAGGAAAGAAACCAGGTTTCTCATTCCTGAATATTTGGGGTTGCTGGGCATACGTCAAATGTTTGGAAGGTACCAAACTTGAACCCAAATTGGATAAATTCCTATTTGTAGGATATCCTAGGGAAACCAAAGGATATTACTTCTATCACCCACAAGAGAACAAAGTATTTGTTGCTCTACATGCGGTTTTCCTTGAGAATGAATTCCTAAATGCAGTGATAAGTGGGAGGAAAGTAGAACTCGATGAAAATCAGAGTGATACAGTTCCTGGCACAGAATCCTTAACGGAACATAAACAGTCCATCAGGGATGAGACTGTACCACAATCTTCGAATACAAAAGGACCACGTAGGTCGGAGAGAGTCAGAAAACAACCTGAGAGGTATGGGTTTCTGATCTCACCTCATGTGGGTATTAATCTTATTGAGGAAGACGAGCCGGCTACGTATGAGGAAGCGATACAAGGTATCGACTCCGATTTATGGCAAGAGCCCATGAATTTCGAAATGGATTCCATGTACACCAACCAAGTTTGGACACTGGTTGATGCACCAGAAGACGTAAAGCCTATTGGTTGCAAATGGGTCATCAAGAGGAAGACTGACATGGATGGCAACGTACAAATGTACAAAGCTAAGCTTGTAGCGAAAGGGTATCGTCAACGACATGGTGTCGATTATGATGAAACTTTTTCACGCGTTGCCATGATTAAATCCATTAGGATAATGCTTGCTATTGCTACATATTTTGATTACGAGATATGGCAGATGGATGTCAAAACCGCTTTCCTTAACGAAAAACTTTTGGAGGATGTTTATATGCAATAGCCTGACGGTTTTTTCGTACCTAGACTTGCAAACATGGTTTGTAAGTTAAATCGATCCATTTATGGATTGAAGCAAGCATCGCGTTCTTGGAACCAACGTTTTGATGAGATCATAAAAGAATATGATTTCGTTCAAAATGAAGATGATCCTTGTGTATATAAGAAGGTTAGTGGGAGCGCATTGACATTCATTGTCCTTTACGTTGATGATGTATTGCTTATTGGCAATTACATTCCCATGTTAACATCGGTGAAAGCTTGGCTTTCATTAAAATTCTCCATGAAGGATCTGGGAGAAACAGCCTTTATTCTAGGAATAAAGATCTACCGGGATAGATCTAGAAAGCTGCTTAGACTCTCCCAGAGTACATATGTTGACAAAGTATTGAAGAGATTCAACATGGATCAGTCCAAGAGGGGACTGTTGCCAGTGTCACATGGCGTCACTATATCTAAGGACATGTGTTCTAAAACTCAAGATGAGAGTGACAGCATGAGTCGGATACCGTTCGCCTCGGTAGTCAGATCTATCATGTATGCCATGATATGTACTCGACCTGATGTCTCCTATGCTTTGAGCATGTGTAGTCGCTATCAGGCTGATCCAGGTGATGGTCACTGGATGGCGGTTAAGAATATCCTTAAGTATCTTAGACGAACTAAGGATGCTTTCTTAATCTATGGAAATGGAGAACTTAAGGTAACTGGGTATACCGATGCAAGTTTCCAAACCAATAAAGACGACTGCAAGTCGCAATCACAGTACATATTTTGTTTGAATAATGGAGCAGTAAGCTGGAAATCTTCCAAGCAAGAGACTGTTGCCGATTCAACAATAGAAGCGGAGTATATTGCTGCAGCTGAAGCAGCAAAAGAGGCAGTTTGGATCCGAAAATTCCTAATTGGATTAGGAGTAGTTCCGTTAGCAGCTGAGCCCATTCCATTTTATTGTGACAATAACGGGGCTATAACGCATGCTAAGGAACCGTGGTCTCATCAATGATCCAAGCATGTTCTTCAATGTTTCCATCTGATTCGTGAGATCATACATCGTGGCGATGTGAAGATCGAGAAGGTCGCATCAGAGGACAACATAGCAGATCCACTGACGAAAGCTATTCCTCAGCAAAAGTTTGAGTGACATGTAGATAGTTCAGGTATTAGATGCTTCAGTGACTGGCTATAGGCCAAGTGGGAGATTGTTAGACAATTATGACCTATAGCGTCACTATTTGTAAAAGACATTTTGGTTTTTCTACAAATTGATTAAGTAGCAATGAAATTGCATTTTATCATTCTGTAATTTGATTACTTGAATATATAAATGATAAAAGTCCATATAATTAGTTCCGGATTATAAGATATGAGACAGTATCAATCCATAAAGGTTTAATCATTAAATATCCCTAGTCGTAGTATTATCGAGACTGGACATCGATAATGCGGAATAGACTAGTATCGTACTTGTGCGTGTTATGGAAGCTTAACGGAATAGTTCTCATATATTTAAGTATTGGATACTTATGCAAGTGTGATAGGAGGTTGTGTTTACCGATGGTACGGAACAGCTTCGCTCTGGATAGACCCCGCGGAATCCCATTGGTAGTATGACTATGTGTCTATGGGAATCCGTATCAGGGTAGGTGTATTTGGTCTTAACCTGAGACTTACACCGCTAGTACTTGCGACAATTAATACGCTTTGGTTTTGGTCGTCCAGGACTTGAACAGGTTCTGTGTACGCCTCTTCTGGGTTTATTGAGAATCGTAGTGTATTGGGTGTGATGTCAAGACGGAAGTATCCCTTCAGTCAGATGGAGATGATGATCACGCAGAGATACAGAACTGGTTCTCTATTGTGTTGCAACCATCGGGATAATATGACTTGGTCATGATTATCCGATTAAAGAGACTAGTTGCTTGATATCCGATATATGCTTCGTACGGGGCAGACACTATTCCATCCCCAGGCCTTGCATGTGACATCCGATACTGGATCGCTATACGCAATACTATATATACTACGCCTGATATAGATTATATTCCATTAAGAATATTTCTGGAGAATTAGGTAGGCACGGTGCTTTGCTAGAAGCCAACCATGTCTCATAAATCGGTAAAAACATAGTACAAGGTACGTACATGTTCGGATAGTCCGACGACCAGATTTACTGCCAACATATCCAGGGATCTCTTGGGTCGCTTCCCGAAGATTCACCGATGACGTATGATTCGAACATAATTAATCTTGGATTAATTACGGAGATATTTTATCTAGGATAAAATACTATTTGAAGAGAGAGAACGATTAATTCGGAATTAATCGATAAAATAATATATTCGATATATTAAACGAAATTAGATTTCGACGCGGAATTAAAATTGCATTTTAATTCGGGCAAACGAATTAATTTAGAATTAATCCGCGAGCGATGTAAATTGTAAATTTGATTTAATTACATCGCAATGGAAAATTTGTTAATTCAGAATTAACGAAACCGAGCCCGGGATGTTTTTGCGAGGCCACTCCGATTTTGAATTAAGTGTGGCCACAAGTCACATCACTCGTCACATCATATGTCACTTTAGTGATGGATGTCCATTCACCTTTTTGGTGAGTGACAACTAGTCACTATTCATGATGTTGGTTGTTGAGAGCCTTTAATGCCATTTTGGCTCCAAATTTGAGTTTTGACTTTTTGAAAGCCATATACCAAACTTTGGTAACACTTTTGATATAACTTGTTTTTAGAAAACAAAATCAAAACACTCTCTCTCTCTCTCCCTTTGCTCATTGCCGTGAGCATCCACCAAGAACAAAGAAAATTGTTTTCTTTCTACGCTTGGTAGCACACATCAAGGAATCATAAAATGTGATAGGGAAACCAACCTTGGAGCTTGGAATCCTTTCAAAAGCTTGGAGCTCATTCATCTTCTACAAAGGATCACCTTGGCCAAATTCAACAAAGAGATTTTGGTGTTCATCTTCTTCAAAATCCATTCAATGTAAGTGTGATTCTGCCTCACTTCTTTGAGTATTCATTCTTTTCATTGCTTAAATATGATCTTGGGACCACATTATAAACCAACAGTTTCATCCTTGATGAACTGTTTGTGTTCTATTAAGGAATCGGTGCTTGAAACAGTATTACTCCGATTTTCATCGAGTTTTACTTTCCTCCCACTTACCACTGCATATAGGTATTCCTCTTAGGAAAACCGCATGGCGAATAACAATTACATTGTTCTCTTGTGAGTTGTATAAGTACTATACTTTGGTTACCCTAGGATAACCTCACAAATTAGGCACTTATTCGATTTGGGTTCTAGTTTGGTATCATCTAAACATATGCCCAGCATACCCAAATCTTCAGGAATGAGAAAACCTTGTTTCTTTCCTGTTCATATCTAATATGAAGTCTGTCAAACAGATTTTCATGGAACCTTATTCAAAATAAGTATTGCGTTGTTTAATGCGTATCCTTAGAAGGAAAATGGTAGCTCAGAGCGACTCATCATTAACCTAACTATGTCCAACAAAGTTCGGTTTCTCTGTTCGGACACACCGTTCAATTGAGGTGTTCCGGGAGGAGTCCACTGTGAAAGAATACTATACTCTTTCAAATATTCGAGAAACTTATTGCTTGAGTATTTTCCACCACGGTCTAACCTTGACGGTTTTATACTTTAGCCGATCTGTCTGTTTACTTTGTGTCGAAACTCCTTGAATTTTATCAAAAGTTTTTGTTTCGTGTTTCATAAGATACACATAACCATAACGCGATGCCACATCCGTAAAGGTTACAAAGTATTCATATTCACCTTTAGCCTAGCTAGATATGGGCCCACTTACGTCACTATGAACGAGGGCTAACAGATCGGTGGCACTTGTACTTTTACCAAGTAAAAGGTGTTTTAGGCACTTTGCCTATTAAACTAGATTCGTAGACATCATTTGATTAGAATCAAATCTGTCATAGTACCCACTCTTCAAAAGTGTGGATATACGAGTCTTGTTTAATGTGTCCCAGACAACAATGCCACAAATAAGTCTCAACTGATTAAATCAGTTTGAGCAATTTGTTTGTCATGTCATACGTTTGAGATTCATTTATATTCAAAATATAAATACTGTTATTCACATCTAATGTGTTTATCTCAATATCATCTTTATAAAATAAAACACTTTAGTGTTCTAGAATATAAAGGTATATTCGCAACGGATTATACTCTGATATAGAGATAATGTTTCTAGTCAAATTAGGAACATTTTAACAGTTTCCTAATTTAAGTACACACCTAAAGGGTAGTTCCTAAACTTAGGTTTCTACGATTAAAACAGCGACTCTCGTCCCGTTTCCAACTCGTAGGTCAATCTCAACTGAAGTCAGTATCCTGCTAATCAGCAGATTCCGCACATCAGTACATATTTTATGTACCACATCTAGTATCAAAAATCCAATTTTGAAACTAACAGCGAACATGTTTATGACAAACATACTTAAAGCCGGAGTCTTGCCCCGCTTTCACTTCCTTCACGTCTGCCTTGTCCATACGGCAGTCATGCATCCAGTGACCTCGTTTGCCATAGTTTAGGCAGACATCTTGGGATATGTCCTTTGTCTTCCAAGAAGACTTTGATGATTTTGCCTTTGCCCAATTTAGACGCTCTGGCTTTGCCTCCTAGAGCATAGCCATCAACTCTTCAAGAGTTTTCTCTTGGTTCATTATGAACCTGCCCCAGCTTTTGGGTAGAGACTATAAGATCAAATCTTTGGTAGTCTCGGCCATATAGGTAATGCTCAGCTAACCTAGATGATCGATGTCAGCAATCATCTTTGACACCTAGTGCTCAATAGATGTACCCTCTGACATACACGAGCGAAAGAGCTTCTTTTGCAATTTGTACTTCTAAGATCTAAGAATAGATCTATGAAGATCTTTAATTTCATTATCATGTTATAAGGATTTAATCCTTTAGTCTGACGAAAGAATTAAAGTGTCATTGTATTAGCATAAAGGATTGACCACTATAGTTATCATCACCATGAGTCATCCAAAACTCATGCTCCACTATTTGCTCAACTCCGGGCTTAGGCCCGAGATGTTTCTCTATCAAATAAAGTAACTTCTCAGTTCCCAGGACTATCATGAGGTATTATTCCCAATCTGAAAATTAAAGTCGTTTAATGATATTTTTACCCAGGTTTATGTTTTAAACACTAATCTTTCAATAATCTTGATTGCTATAGTCCAACTATCCAATCAACGATTTCGGGTACTATTGAATATAATGATTACTATAGTCTAACTATATAATCAACTATAATTTAATTATTTAAATTCAAATATATTGATTACTATAATCCAATTATATAATCAACTATAATTTGAAGTAGTTTGAATACAGTCCAACTGTTTAAAACAACAATTAAATATTAGTCCAACTAATATATATTTAAGTAATGACGAAAAATTGAAATGAGCGCGTATTGGCAAGTATCTAAACGAAACTGCAAATTTAATACTTGCCTCCCACTATTTTTCGGCGAGCCTCTAACCCTCTGTTGAGTACTCGGGAAACCTAGTTTCCTAGTGGGCTAGGATCCCGTTAAATAACACACAACCTTGAATTTGGCCAACAAGCTGTATGATATTTAACTAGGTAGATCTCTAAGATCAATTGGATCTAATCCAATTCCTAGATCCAGTAGGTGGACATCCAAATCCGAAACATATATCTAATATATGCCAATATATCCGATATATTCCCTAACCTTTTTCCTCTGAATCAATTAAGTATTGGCTTTGGCACAACAAACTTAATGATTCCAGTTAATCGGGACCCATTGACTTTGGAAAGCTTCGTAATCGATGTTGATGGACAAGAAGTGATCTTGACTTTGGCCAACAAATCACAACTTGGACAAGACATGCGATATGGAACAAAGCCTTCATGATTCAAACACATCCGCGATGGACAAAGGTCTTGACTTTGGCCAACAAACCAGTGCCAATCTTGGATCTTGAGAATGAATCACTCAATGGAAGGAAAAATACTTAATATATGTTGAGGGTTTTTTGCGTAATTGGCAACCAATTAATTATCTTTGATTAGGTCTCATCATACACCCTTAAACATGCATTCTAAAAGCATAATAAGGCGCGATAAATAAATTAATAATGATATGCGGATGGATATTTAAAACAACTTATTCCTAGAACAAATCTCTCATTTTCCTCTCTCTCGCTAGCACAAATCTTACTTCTACCCAATTACATAACACTTCTAAAGAAACCTCATTTACATTGAGGGGAATAGGTGAGAAGAGAAATACAAAGAGTCAAGAGGTAATAGGTTGGACACGCGGGTCCAATTTAATAAATTCTAAATTTATTACAACAATTTCCAAAATTGCCCTCACCCATCTAATATCCATCTGATATACATTATTCATACATCACATCCATGTATTCACACAAAGCGTGTTATCAATCAATCTAATCAAATTAATTAATCTGAAATTAATGACCATCCAATGTTCAAGCAACGATTTGATTTGCGCGAGTCAAACTCGTTTTAAGAATAAGTACTTAAAGTACGAATTCCCGAATTATATTAAACTACAACATTAAATCCAATTTAATTTGTATTCAATACTAATTCTTTATTTAATTCTAAATTAAATAATTACATTTTATTAATGAGCCTTTGCGACTTAGATTCTAAATCTAATCTTTACGGGTCTCAAAGCCCAATTAACATCTAATGTCAATTAATTTATAAGGCATGGACTTTGGCAACCAAAGCCCAATAAGGAATCACCATTTGCCAAAAATCAATTTAGGTCCATTAGGCCCAATTAAAATTTTAAAGGTCCATTATATTATATTTGGACTTTATGGAAATGGTTTTAGGCTCAATTGGATCCAACCATTAACCTAAACCAAACTTGGCCCAACCAAGCCCATTAAGCCCAAATACAACTTTATAAGCCCAATTCCAAATTTAGCCCAACTAATTAAATTTCAATATTCCCAATATCACAATTTAATTAACTAAAGTGCATTAGCCATAATTAATTAGTCAAATTAACATTTCCAAAATACCAAATACACTAAATAATCATGCTAATCTTCATCAGCACATGTCCAACATTATTGAATCAAAAAATCATCTCGTTTCCATGCTTATAGCTCACGGTAATTTAGGGATTTAATGTCCAATTCCGATTTCAATCCAATTGAATCTCAAATCAACATTTCCCAAGTCTTTCAACTCATCCAATGATCAAAAGATAAAAATTACCATGACATTAGGGTACTACATGCATTCGGCCAAGCCTAATTTTTGGGGAAAAATTAATCCAATTCAATTTTCATCAAATTGATCATGCATAAATCAAAGTTATCATCATTCAAGCATACTCAATCAAACAATTTCATCAAATCATGCTCAAATCAATTTTACCCAAATTTTACCCTAAATCAATTTCATGCTGAATCAAGGCTCTTGATACCATTGTTGGGTTTTCTAGGTCAAACCAAGATCAATTAAGCGAATGAAAAGTGTGAATACATCAAAGTAAAGTTGCGGAATACTCACTTTGATCGGATTTGCGATGCGATGAAACTCAAAAAAAATTCTTCACCATTGAAGCTCTCGGCCAAGCTCCTTTCTTTGTGCTCCATGTGTTTCGGTCAAGCCCCATTTGTGTGCTCCAAGCTCCAAGCTTTGTGAATGGATTCCATGCTCATGAATGGGTTTCCCTATCACCTTTGTGAGACTCCTTTGGTGTGCTAGCATCATAGAAAAATTGCAACAATTTTTCTATTTCCCTTTTGTCTAACTCTCGGCCAAGGAGAAGCAAAAGAGATGGAGAGAAAATGATGGTGAAACTCACGCCCAAGTGAGTGAAGAGAGAAGAAATTTGGTTGTTTTGATTTCCAAAATCTAATACAACTTACACCTTCCAAAAAGTGGTACAAGGAAATTAAAGCCTTTCAACTATTCACATCACTCAAAAGTGACTTACATCACACACATCACTCAAGTTGATGTGACTTACATCACAAGAATGACTAATGATGTGACGCGTGATGTGACTTGTGGGCCCCACTTGATTCGAAATGCGAGGGGCCCGCAAACACTCCCGGGCTCGGGTTCGCTAATTCTGAATTAACGAATTTTCCGTTGCGACGTAATTAAATCAAATTAATTAAATAATTATGCCTAGCAAAATTACTATTCACATCGCTTGCGAATTAATTCTAAATTAACTCGTTTGCCCGAATTAAAATCCAATTTTAATTCCGCGTCGAAATCTAATTTCGTATAATATATCGAATATATTATTTTATCAATTAATTCCAAATTAATCGTTCTCTCTCTTTAAATAGAATTTTATCCCAGATAAAATATCTCCATAATTAATCATAGATTAATTTTTTTCTCTCTCCTATAATTAATCCCAGATTAATTATGTGCGAGTCATACGTCATCGGTGAATCTTCGGGAAGAGACCCATGAGATCCCCGGATATGTTGGCAGTAAATCTGGTTTATCGGACTATCCGGACACGTACATACCTAGTACTACATTTTTACTGATTTACAAGACATGGTTGGCTTCTAGAAAAGCACCGTGCCTACCCAATTCTCCAGAAATATTCTTAAAGGAAATATAATCTATATCAGGCGTAGTATACGTAGTATTGCGTATTGCGATCCAGTATCGGATGTCACATGCAAGGCCTGGGGCTGGAATTGTGTCTGCTGCCCCGTACGAATCATATATCGGATCTCTGGTAACTAGTCTCTATAATCGGATAAGCATGACCTAGTCATATTATCCCGATAGCTGCATCATATAAGAGTACCAGTTTCGTATCCAACGTGATCATCATCTCCACTATGACTGAAGTGATACTTCCATCTTGACATCACACCCAATACACTACGATTCTCAATATACCCTGAGACCAAATACACATACCCTGATTCGGACTCCCATAGACACACAGTCATACTACCAATGGGATTCCGAGGGGTCTATCCAAAGCGAAACTGTTTCCGTACCATCGGTAAACACAACCTCCTATTACACTTGCATGAGTATCCAATACCCAAATATATGAGAACTATGTCGTTATGCTCCCATAACACGCACAAGTGCAATACTAGTCTATTCCGCATTATCGATGTCTAATCTCGATAATACTACGACTATGGATGTTTTAATGATTAAACCTTAGTGGATTAATACTGTCTCATATCTTATTAATCTGGAACTAATCATATGGACTTTTATCATTTATATATCTTGGTAATCCAATTACAAATGATAAAAGATAAATTTCCTTTGTCACATAGTTAATTTGTACAACAACACCATGTTCTGTACAAATAGTGATGTTATGGGTCATAATTGTCCAACAATTTCATGTCCAACTTGAGGGGAACCCAAAAGGTCACACACAACAAAGTCGAAATCAGTGGTTAACGCTGCACAGCACAAATTTAACAACATATATGATTGTTGTAGGAATTGTTCATAAATGGTTCAATGTGTTTAATTATTGAACATATCATTTATAAGGTTCCAAAGTGGCTTAGGGATTGGTGAATGACGATAGGGGCACTTTGGGAATTGGAAAAATTGAATAAGAAAAAAACAATCTGCGTTTTTATTTTATTTTATTTTATTTGTTTTGAATTCCAATTCGGCCCAAACTCTTATTAGGGTTTTATTATCTCATTAAACCACTATATTAAGATCCAATGGCTAAGATTTAATTAGCATTTATCCCACATCGGATTCTTAATTAATTTTGTTGTCTTTGGAGCACCTATATAAACCCAAAGAATTCCTTACAAATTTTTACACCAAAACCTTTCATATATTGGGTTTATATAATTGAGAAACTCTAAAGTTTAAGAGTAAGCCACTGATTTTGAGGATCCTTAAGTCTAATTGACTAGAGGAATCTTAAGTTAAAAGTTTTGAGGTATTTACCTAGGCTAGCACCAAGGGCAAAATACCCGTGCACTCAAGGCGTAGTCTTGCCGTTGAGTTTTGGCTTTGGTGTGTGCACCTTTTAAGGCCACACACTTGGGTGGCTCTTTGGAACGTGGAAGAGCTTGCTGAGTTTGAGAAAAGCTTGTAGATTAGAGGGAGGACTGGAGGAGTCTTCGGTTCAAGTAAGTCTTTTTCTTTCTTTATTTTTAATTAGAGTTCTTATGATAGTTAGCATGTTTAAGTTTATGTTCTTTGCATGTTTTATGAGTTTTTATGCTTAGAATATATAGTAACATGTCTAGGCTTGTAAAAATCAAAACAAATGGGTTTTGGGTAAAAGGATACCGGCATCATAATTTTTAATTTTCCACTGCGCACTCGCGGCCGCTTCCCAACAATGTGTCCCTAGTGGACGAGTTGCAGTCTCGTGAGGGCTTACAGAAATGATACCCACAAACGTTTGATAAAAGTAAAAAAGATAGTAAAACTAATGCACACAAAAGCAAAAAGACAAGAGAAAAAAGAATAAACAAGTTAGTGACTAAATAAGTGAAACTTCTTATCCAAGTTAGTAGTTGTTTTCTTTCTTTCTAAATTACCAAATAAGTAAATTCTCCCATTATTTTTACCATTCTCCATACACACAGCTAACAAGGTATTAATCAAGTCATTGTGCCCACAATATTAATAAGTGTAGTTGAAAAGAGAGTAATATTTTTGTCCTAAGGTATTTCAGAATTTACACATTTTTTAGAAATGGAATATTTTTTGAATTTTTTTTTTTTTTTTTTTGCATAAAATAAAGAAAACAACATCTTCAATCCATGTAACGAGCTTGGGCCAGTGACTCCCAAACCAGTTGGCTTTAGGGCACTAGGTGTTAAGACACCCCTACAGACTTAATTACTCGGATTTCAGATGTTTTTTTTTTTTTATAACATATTTGATCCATGTAGCGAGCTTTGGGCCAGTGACTCCAAAACCAGTTGGCTTTAGGGAACTAGGTGTTAAAACACCCCTACAGACTTAATGACTCAAATCTTAGACGTTGTTTTTTTTATATATATACATACTTTTTTTTTTCTTTTTTTTCATTGCTTTTTAGATGCGTCCTCCAATTAAACTAGAGCACTGAAGATTAGAAACTTTTCAAACACAACTTATGGCGTTGTATTTACTATGCAAGTTGTTAATATCTGTCAACTGAACATATGAAGATCCATTTAGTCAGTATTATGGAGAATTCACAAATTAAATAATTCAAAAGGAAATAAACAAAAATTAACTTGTTACGAAATAGGTTGAGATACATCTCAGGAGTGGAAATTCCTTACACAGCTATCTCACACCAATTTCACCTAATTAATCAATTTAAAACACAAAAAACAAAAAATATTTTTTTTAATTTTTATAAAAAATTTTAAATTTTTTAGAATTTTTTTCTAAAATTTTGGACTAAAAATAAAAAAAACATAATAAAAACAAGATACTAGTCAACTATTCCCTCCCCAAACCTAAATGCTAAGATCATTATCGGACCAGTTTATCTTGGAAAAGATAGGGTCAATTTGTGGTTCAAATGCTAAGATTTGGTCAATTAAATATGGGGCAGTTCTGGCTGTGAGAATGAGTTCTTTTAAAGGTTTTGACACGAATCCATTTCTCCGGACATCATACAAAAAAACAAATGAAAATCATAAAATCCATCAGTGTTAAACAGTCCAATCGATTTGGTGGGTATTTTCGAGTTCGCCCAAGATAGTACTGTAAAGATTTCCTCTATCGTGCCCAAGCCACCTGACAAAGTAATAAAAGCATCAGCACGATTAATCATTTCTAGCAGTCGTTCAGACATACCCAGTACGATTAGTTCCTCTCTGTTTGATGGTCCTATAAGATTCGCCTCCGCCAAAGGTTTTGGGATAATTCCCAAGACTTTACTGCCTCCATCCTGTACGGCCTTTGAAATGATCCCCATTAGTCCAAGATTGCCACCACCATACACTAGGTACATATTGCTTTCAGCTAAGACTCGACCCAATTCATGTGATGCCGCTACGTATTGTGGCTTTGTACCAACACTAGTACCACAAAAGACACAGATATTTACAACTCGTCTTCTTGAAGTGGCTTCCATTTTATGTATGTTTCTTTTCTCAAATCTGGATGCCTTTAAAAGTGTAATGATGAGTTGAATTTATAACACCTGAAAAGGGTGAGTAAAAATAGCACTAGTATCTTCCAAATGACAATTATTAGCTAAACAATAAAATAAATCGTGAAAGGTCAAAAAGTCTGGAACCTGTCGGAGAAAATAAAAGAAAATAACAAAAGAAAAACAAATCAAAGCAATTATTAAGGCAATGGAATTGTGTATGCAATACGCCACTCATTTGGTATATAAATTCATTAGGATACGTCTCAAGAATCCATTCCTTACTCAACCATCACTAATGAATTAGCTCTCATCTTTTTGATTTCCAAACACCATTTCTTTATCTTTAAATGCTCCATTTGTGTTTTTCCCTGAAAAACAACACATAAAATTAAAAAAATCTACAACATGTGCACAAAATATGAAAACATAAATTACAACATATTGCATGGGTTGCCTCCCTGCTAGCGCTAAATTTTTCGTCTTCAGCCAGACGTTACTGAAATCCATCTGTCAATGAGGTTTCAGTGTGTTAGGGATATGCCATATACCCAACTTGTGGATGGGCTATATGTACATATGTTTGTATTATTTTCATTAATTAATAAAATGACAATCTTTATTATACGTGTCTTACATAACTTATATGAATCATCAACACTATAATAAAGCCCTTGGAGTAATAAGACGATGACTTCCACGCCTTATGAGAATCATTACTCTTAAATGTTCCTAGTCACAGTTTTGTGAATAATCTGGGCGTTCAGAAAGCGGAGAGACTAGCATGATGATATGATCCGCCCTTAAGTGGGGTAGCCGATCCCATAAGCTACTAGCGGAGATCCGTCCGCTTGGTGTATCACATGGATGCATGAATTGTTCGTGTCCATCGAAATGACCGTCGAAAGTTTTCATATGGAGTGTTTATCTCATGTGTCTGTAAGAACTTTCATGTATCGATTATATGACTAGTCCTTAGACTTGAAGTCTTTACAATCGTATGTGTGGATCAAATTACTTTGACATTCTCCTTGCCCGGTTCAAAAGATCCGGTCATAAGGGTATGATTGGGTCATTTGTTGAAACACATAAAGTTTGTAAAGTTACAATAGAGAATCGCCACTCTCTCGGATAATATTTTCTTATAAGAGTAGTATTCCAGTTCGCGGGTTGATATGTGTAGTCAGTGATTGAGAGTGTGGCCACATCGGAAGAATCATATGAGATTCTTGGGTTAGCACGATTCATGACACTATCAACATCATACCTTTGACCATATGGGTAGACATTTTCTGTACCCTAGGTCAATAGGTGGGGATACAGTGAGGCGAGAGACCGTATCATATGTAAATCACATACATAAAGGGTATATATATCTTTCCTTCTCATTTAGGGGCCTTGGCATGTTGCTAGATGTCAACCTTGGTCATTGAAATTGAACGACCATCTGATCGAAGGATAATTTATGTTCGATTAAATTATCACGATTCATTTCATGTCCAACTTGAGGGAAACCAAAAGCTCACACACAACAAAGTTGAAATCAATGGTTAACAGCACACAGTACAAATATAACAACATATATGATTGCTATAGGAATTATTCGTAAATGGTTCAATGTGTTTAATTATTGAACAGATCATTAATGAGATTCCATAGTGGCTTAGGGATTGGTGAATGACGATAGGGACACTTTGGGAATTTAAAAAAAATTACTATTCATGTGAATAGTAAAAAAATTTGTTATTTGTTTTGAATTCCAATTCATCCCAAACTCTTATTAGGTTTTTTAATCTCATTAA
The DNA here is from genome assembly GCA_019454045.1 of Zanthoxylum bungeanum. Taxonomy (NCBI): domain Eukaryota; kingdom Viridiplantae; phylum Streptophyta; class Magnoliopsida; order Sapindales; family Rutaceae; genus Zanthoxylum; species Zanthoxylum bungeanum. Next base: position 12,964 of record SKCR01007367.1, on the reverse strand, counting down.
ATCACTAAATTAACATCAATGGCTAATATTAAATTAGCTTTTATCCCACATCGGATTCTTAATTAATTTTGTTGTCTTTGGAGCACTATATAAACCCAAAGAATTCTTCACAATTTTTACACCAAAACCTTTCATATCTTGGGTTTATATAAGTGAGCAACTCTAAAGTTTAAGAGTAAGCCACTGATTTTGAGGATCCTTGAGTCTAATTGACTAGAGGAACCCCGAGTTAAAAGTTTTGAGGTATTTGCCTAGGCTAGCACCAATGGCAAAATACTCGTGCACTCGAGGCGTAGTCTTGCCGTTGAGTTTTAGCTTTGGTGTGTGCATCTTTGGAGGCCACACACTTGGGTGGATTTTTGGAACGTTGAAGAGCTTGCTAAGTTCAAGAAAAGCTTGTAGATTGGAGGGAAGCCTGGAGGAGTTTTCGGTTCAAGTAAGTCTTTTTCTTTCTTTATTTTAATTAAAGTTCTTATGATAGTTAGCATGTTTAGGTTTATGTTCTTTGCATGTTTTATGAGTTTTATGCTTAGAATATATAGTAACATGCCTAGGCTTGTATAATAATCAAAACAAATGGGTCTTGGGCAAAGGGAAAGCGGCATAATAATTTTATTTTCCGCTGCACACTCGCGGCCGCTTCCCAACAGTGGTATCAGCGCGCCGTGTTTGTTTTGATTATTCTCTCTCATTTTAACTCGAATTTGGGGTGTGTAAAAGCTCGTTGGAAAGCTAACACCCTGCATTTAATTTTAGGCACAAGTTTTGCATGATTTGGTTAAGATTTAAATTGTGAAATTGCATTTAAAGTTCACGCGTCTGCAGAAAAATATGAATAGTAAATTTATTCGAATAAAATAAAATACAATATCATAATTAAATATTAATAAAAGTTATTTAATGCCTAAATAATTCCAACATATTGAAACTCATATGCTTGATGATTCTTTGTATGATTAGAATTAGCATGATTATTTTAGGGTGCAAGCAACTAGAGACTTTCTTAGAAATAGCGAGTGTATTGCTTATCCCTTAGCTAAGTAATTATTCCGTGATGAACTTAGCGATTTATTACTTTTAAGGCTAATAAATATAAATCACTTGTTTATAATAAAAGACATTATAAAAGATACAAGTGGGTTGGGACCAAGGGGTTAATAAAACTTTCCAAACTAAAGTTAATTTAACCAAAGGTATTACTATAGTTAGATAAGGATTTGGTGTCTTCCTTCACTCACTACCTCTTTATAGCCAAAAGGAAAAGCTGTGAAGACATCTAGATAATCATTTACTCAAAGCTTACCTTAAAGCATATTTAAAGTGTTGGACTAATTTGGAGGATCTATTGTTTATTCCTGTCACCAAGGCAATAAAAGCCTAAGAGGTAAGGGTATTTAAGAGAGTTCGCTCCACCCTCCCTCTGAGGAATTTTCAATGGAGGAATCCATTTGACAGTTATTAACTTAAACTTTCTAAAATCCTCAATAATAATTTAAGTCTAAAATTTGCCTCCTATTGTAAAGTATAGACCCAAAGGCTTAAACCGTATTGGCAGGACTAAGGCTTTACCAGACTTACCAATACCAATTTGTCCCTAAATCGTACTATTGACAATGGTTGACTTTTCTGAGTTATAAGATGCATGGACCCTTATGTGTGGTCTTATAACTTAGTGGCAAAGATTGGGTGTCCACAAGGACTAGCATAAGCTATGGCATGTTTGATTGCCCAATCCAATGATCAAGGAATTGTGATTTATATCATAAATTGGTTGGGAACCTACCTAATTATCATATTTTATAATGATTGGCCCTAGTCGGAGTTATGAAATGATGATAATGGGATCCTTGCCAACAAGAAATCCATCATATTGGGGTTGATGCGATTTTCTTAAAATTTTAAAACAATTGAGTGGGAGCAACTTCATAATATAAAAAGCCCATGTTATTATGAAACATTAATGAAAACGTATTCCTAATTTTAATATTTTCTCTTAACAGGTGGGTTAAAATATTTCACAAACATTCAAATGTCAAACAGAGTATCACTTCGTTCCATCCTTGATGAGCATAAGCTCAAATGGGACAACTACAATGACTAGTTTAGAAACCTTAAAATTGTCTTACGATAAGAAAATAGTTTCTATGTTCTTGAAAGACCATTTCCCCCTGAACCCATAGAAGATGCTGACTAAGATACATTTGATGCTTGGAAGAAACAAGTCAATGATGATGAGCAAGCAGTTTGCATAATGCTTGGCTCTATGTCGAACTAACTTCAGAAAGCTCACGAAGATATGGATACTCAAACCATCATCTTTCACTTGAAGGAGTTATATGCAACTTCCATTCATATCGTGAGATTCCAAGTGTCATGTGCCTTATTCCAAACAAGGTATAAGGAAAGATCTCTTAGTGGACATGTGCTTAAGATGATTGGCCACATTGAAAAATTGGCCAACCTCGAGTTCATCATGGATCATGAGATAGGTCACGATCTAATTCTTCAGTCCTTACCAAAAGAATTCTCTAACTTTATTATGCAGTTTCATCTATCTGATAAAGAAGCTACTTTAGTATAATTGCACAATCTGATAAAGCAAGCAGATAATGACTTGAAATCGGAGCTTAAAACCTTTGTCAAGCTTACGGATAAGGACCTGAAGCCACGAGGCCCTAAGAAAAATAATGGCAAGGCCAAGGCCAAGGCTCCAAATCACCTAAAGCCCAATGGTAAGGTGGAGAAGAAAAAGGGAAATGGGAAATGTTTCTTTTGTGGAAAGAAGGGTCATTGGAAGAAAGACTGCAGATCCTTGAAAGCCAAGGAAGCTAGGGAAGCCCAAGAGGCCAAGAAGCCCAATGCTTCAAGTATATTGTATATGATTGAACTATATTCTCAAAACTCTGAACCTTCTACTTCGGTGCTTGACACCGGTTGTGGGACTCACTTGTGTAACAATGTGCATGGCCTGAGAAACAGTATGAGACTCTGTCATGGGGAGGTTGACTTACGCATGGGTAATGGAGCAAAACTGGCTGCATTGTGCGAGTGGACTTATTCATTAGTTTTTCCGAATGGTTTAGTTTTAGACTTAGAAGATTGTGTTTATGTACCTTCTCTAGTAAAGAACATCATTTCAATTTCTTCTTTATGTAATAAAGGCTTTTCATGCCTAATAAGTTGTAATGAATGTTCTATTTATTTCAATGAAATAAAATATGGAGATGATATTTTGAATAATGGTATCTATGTCTTACAAACTAACAAAGAATGTTCAACCTCTAATATATACAACGTTAACTCGAATAATCTCAATGAATCACTTCTATGGCATAGTCGCTTAGGTCATATCAATGAATAAGATTAACTAAACTACATAAGGATGGGTATTTCAAACCCTTCAAATATAAACCTTATGGAACTTGTGAGTCTTATTTACTTGGTAAAATGACCAAATTACCCTTCAAAGGTAAATGACAGCGTGCAGCGGAGACATTAGAACTCATACACTCCGATGTATGCGGACCAATGTCAGTCACTGCTAGAGGTGGATTCTTCTACTTCATTACCTTTATCGATGATCATTCAGGATATGGGTTATATACCTTATGTGGTACAAATCTAAAGCCTTTGAGAAATTTGAAAGACTTCAAGGCTGAAGTAGAAAACCAGCTTAATAAAAGTATTAAGTCACTAAGGTCTGACCGAGGTGGTGAATACTTAAGCAACGAATTTCAAGATTACTTGAGAGAAAATGTCATTGTTTCCCAATGGACTCCTCCGGGAACTCCACAGCATAATGGGGTCTCCGAAAGGAGAAATCAGACATTATTAGATATGGTCCGATCAATGATGCCATACACGGATCTACCTCTTTCATTTTAGGGTCTTGCTTTAGAAACTGCAAAACTACTACTAAACAAGTTCCTTCCAAGACTGTTAGTCAAACACCATATGAGTTATGGTCTGGGAAACGTCATAGTCTTAGTTATCTAAGAGTTTGGGGATGTGACGCATATGCCAAGCTCACACAAACTAACAAATTGGATGATAGGGCAGTTAAATGTAAGTTTGTAGGATATGCCTTTAACTCAAGAGCAGACGTGTTCTACATCCCAAATGAACAAAGAACATTTGTCTCACAAAATGCTAAATTTCTAAAGAATGAATTCATTCTCAAGAAATATAGTGGGAGTAGACTTGACCTCGATGAAGTACGAGAAGAATAAACAAACTAACATAGAACTAAACCCCATGCCCCTCAAAAGGGCAGCGATGGAACAACCACAAGGTTATGAACTCAGAAAGTCTGGTAGGGAAAGACATGAGCCTGAAAGATATGGTTTCCATATTTATGAGGAACATGATCAGGTCATTGATAAAGACGATCCCACCAGTTATGACGAAGCAATACGTGACATTGATTCAGTCAAGTGGCTTGAGGTCATGAAATCCGAAATTGACTCTATGTATCAGAATCAAGTCTGGGACTTGGTAGATGTACCTGAAGGGATAAAACCATAGGCTGTAAGTGGATTTACAAGCGTAAAACTGATGCAGAAGGCAACATCCAAACCTATAAGGCTAGTTTGGTGGCTAAAGGTTATAGAAAAATCCAAGGAATTGACTATGACGAAACCTTTTCGCCTATTGCAATGATAAAGTCCATTCGAATTTTACTAGCACTAGGTGCACATTTTAATATGAGATTTGGCAGATGGATGTCAAACAGCTTTCCTTAATGGGAACCTCGTAGAGGAAGTCTATATGACACAACCTGAGGGGTTTGCATCTACCGTAATAGATCTAAGAGGTTGTTAGGACTTTCTCAATCTACGTACATAGATAAAGTTTTGAAAAGATTAAAAATGGAAGATTCCAAAAGAGTTAATTTACCTACTTGTCTTGGAATCAAATTATCTAAGGAGTAATGTCCATATACTCCTTCAGATAGAGAGCGTATGAGTAGGATCACTTATGCTTCAGCAATAGGATCGATCATGTACGCCATGCTATGTACAAGACCAGAAGTCTCTTATACTTTTAGCATAACGATTAGGTATCAGGCAAATCCTAGTGAGCAACACTGGGCAGCTGTCAAAATAATCCTCAAGTATCTGAGAAGAACTAAGGATGTGTTTTTGACATACGGAGATTAATCTGAGATGAAATTCATTGGTTACTGTGATGCGAGCTTTCAGACCGATATGGATGACAGTAGATCACAAACAGGATATCTGTTTACTTTAAATGGCGGTGTTGTAAGTTGGAAAAGCTCAAAGCAGTCAACTACAGCGGACTCACCACTGAAGCCGAGTATATTGCAGCATCTGAGGTAGCTAAAGATGCAGTCTAGATAAAGAAGTTCATCACGGAACTGGAAGTGCTTCCCGCGATAAAGAATGGTGTCACGATGTACTTTGACAATAGGGGCGCCATTGCTTAATAAAAGGAACCAAGGTTCCACCAAAAATCCAAGCATGTACTCATGCGATTTCATCTCATCATGGAGATTGTTGAGAGAAAAGAAGTTATTAAAGAGAAAATACCCACAGAAGATAATCTTGCAGATTCTCTGACTAAAGGGCTGACTCAACAAAAGCATGATAGGCACACCCGAGAGTATGGTGTCCAAATTCATACTAGTTGGCTATAGTGCAAGTGGGAGATTGTTAGGGATATGCCCTATACCCAACTTGTGGATGGGCTATATGTACATGTATTTATAATATTTTCATTAATTAATAAAATGAAAATCTTTATTATACGTGTCTTACATAACTTATATGAATCATCAACATTTTAATAAACCCTTGGAGTAATAAGACGATGGCTTCCACGCCTTATGAGAATCATTACTCTTAAATGTTCCTAGTCATAGTTTTGTGAATAATCTGGGTGTTCACAAAGTGGAGAGACTAGCATGATGAGATGATCCGCCCTAAAGTGGGGTAGCCGATCTCATAGGCTACTAGTGGAGATCCATCCGTTTGGTGTATCACATGGATGCATGAGTTGCTCGTTTCCATCGAACTAACTGCCTAAAGTTTTCATATGGAGTGTTTATCCCATGTGTATGTGAGAACTTTCATGTATCGATTATATGACTAGTCCTTAGACTTGAGGTCTTTACAACCGTATGTGTGGATCAAATAACTTTGACATTCTCCTTCTCCGGTTCAAAAGATCCGGTCATAAGGGTATGATTGGGTCATTTGTTGAAACACATGAAGTTTGTAAAGATACAATAGAGAATCGCCACTCTCTCGGATAATATTTTCTTATAAGAGTAGTATTCCAGTTCGCGGGTTGATATGTGTGATAAGTGCTTGAGACTGTGGCCACAGCGGAAGAATAATGTGAGATTCTTGGGTTAGCACGATTCATGACACTATCAACATCATAACTTTGACCATATGGGTAGACATTTTCCGTACCCTAGGTCAATAGGTAGGGATATAGTGAGGCGATGGACCGTATCATATGTAAATCACATGTAGAATGGGTATATATATATATATCTTTCCTTCTCATTTGGGGGCATTGGCATGTTGCTAGATGTCAACCTTGGTCATTGAAATTGAACGACCATCTGATCGAAGGATAATTTATGTTCGATTAAATTATCACAATTCATTTCATGTCCAACTTGAGGGGAACCCAAAAGGTCACACACAACAAAGTCGAAGTCAATGGTTAACAATGCACAGTACAAATATAACAGCATATATGATTGCTGTAGGAATTGTTCATAAATGGTTCAATGTGTTTAATTATTGAACAGATTATTTATGAGGTTCCATAGTGGCTTAGAGATTGGCGAATGACGATATGGGCACTTTGGGAATTTAAAAAAAATTACTATTCATGTGAATGGTAAAAAAAAATTTATTTGTTTTGAATTCCAATTCGGCCCAAACTCTTATTTGGGTTTTATAATCTCATTAAACCACTAAATTAAGATCCAATTGCTAAGATTAAATTAGATTTTATCCCACATTGGATTCTTAATTAATTTTGTTGTCTTTGGAGCACTATATAAACCCAAAGAATTCTTCACAAATTTTTACACCAAAACCTTTCATATAGTGGGTTTATATAAGTGAGCAACTCTAAAGTTTAAGAGTAAGCCACTGATTTTGAGGATCCTTAAGTCTAATTGACTAGATGAACCTCGAGTTAAAAGTTTTGAGGTATTTGCCTAGGCTAGCACCAAGGGCAAAATACACGTGCACTCGAGGCGTAGTCATGCCGTTGAGTTTTGGCTTTGGTGTGTGCATCTTTGGAGGCCACACACTTGGGTGGCTCTTTGGAACATTGAAGAGTTTGTTGAGTTCGAGAAAAGCTTGTAGATTGGAGAGAGGACTGGAGGAGTCTTCGATTCAAGTAAGTCTTTTTCTTTCTTTATTTTAATTATAGTTCTTATGATAGTTAGCAAGTTTAGGTTTATGTTCTTTGCATGTTTTATGAGTTTTATGCTTAGAATATATAGTAACATGCCTAGGCTTGTAGAATAATAAAAAAAAAAGGGTCTATGACAAATAGAAATTGGTATAATAATTTTAATTTTCCGCTGCGCACTCGCGGCCGCTTCCCAACACAGTGTGGTTTTGGATGTCCGATTAAAGACAATCCCGTGAGCGTTGCTTTTGAAAGATCTCTTCCAACAGTGAGGTGGCAAAAATAATTTTGTCTTATTCAGTACTTGTGCCACCTTTTAATCTTTGTTGCTCTAGTGGTTCCTGAAAAGAAAGAAAGAAAATCAGGAGGTCTCGTATGGTGCTTGACTTTGAATGGGAGTTCCATTCAGTCAAGCTTCTGGGTGATGTCTTTAACTTGTACTCCCCAAAACAATGATGTTTCTCTTGAATGCATGAGATCTTCAATATGGTTAGACATTTGTTCCTCCATTTGCTCTATTTCTAGCTCCATATTTTCTTCACAGATGTATTTTAGGATTTCCTCGTTCAGCTCTCATCTGTCATCTGTGAAATCCATACTCTATAAGTGTCAACCTGAGGATGTAAAGATGTGTTTGATTTTAGGTCTTCATCCTCTGTGGTTGATATGAATGGTTCAGGTAGCTCTTCTTCAAACATTTGTGCAATGCATGCTCCAAGATCTTCATTTTGAGGATGGAAAGTTTCATCCTCACTTGTCGGTGCAGTTGGTATAAATAGTTCTACTTCTTGATCTTCGTCAGAGTCCGATGAATAATAAAAATCAAATTGAGACTTTGTTGGTTCGGGCTCCTGAACTGATACTTCTGATTCTTCATACTGCTCAGCCTCATCCTCTGTTATGATGTCATGATGAAACTCTGGATACTCGAAGGCTTCCTCAGTATTATTTGAATTTGCTCCGTGAGATATGTAATTCAGATTGTCTGTTATTTGTCTAATTTGATCTGTCAACCTCTGTATGGATGTTGCTTGACTCTGAATTTGTGCATCAAATTGAGCTTCCCGTTCTTTGAGCCAATCTTTGAGTATGTGAATGATCTGATCTTCCTCTGATGGTTCTGGTTCTTGATGATTGTATGTCGATGGTGGATAAGATGGAGAATATGGTTTAGTGAAATATGTTGGTTTTTTCGTATCTTGAATGATTCTGATAATTCTACCATCCTGAAGGTATATGCATTGATCGCTCGGGTGGTTACCATCTCATATTTCACATCTTCCCATTGCGTTCTGTTGAGCAAATGTAGTATTGCTTGGTTCTGGCATCCAGTTAAGTTGTTGGTCTGGACAACAGGCCTCAGAATACCGGACTGTTGCTCCCTGATTTGAGGTGTATCTTCTTCTAGTAAAGCTCGTAATCTCTCAATCGCCCAATAATGTTCTATTTCAACCACCTGAAAAATAAAAGAAAGAAATTAAAAATTACAGATAAAAATAAAGAAAATTAGATACAAGTAAATTAGATAGCTTCAAAGTTAATAACTCAAGATAAATAAGTCCCCGGCAACGGCTCCAAAAACTTGACCGGTGCAATCACACGCGTATAACGCAAGCGCACGTATCGTTCAAGTAGTATAAAAATATCGATCCCATGAGGACTTAATTCCTGCTATTGTTTTTAATTATTGATTCTATTTATTTACAAGTATCTAATTAAAGTAATAAATGAATGATTGCTTTTGGTTGGTTGAATGTGGATTTGCGAAATAAATAAATAAAAAACACAAAAGAAAATACTAAGGGAAAAAAAAAGACATAAATATCTAGGGTTGTGATTCCATACAATATTATTCTAATGATGAATTGATTCTTTTATATATGTGTAATAAATCAGTTTGCTAACCTGGAACACGAAATTATGCAAAAGCCTATGTCGATGGTCAGATGCAAACACCAAATAACCCAATTAATCAAGTTATCTGAATTCATTAAGTTCAAGTTCCAATTATGGCTACCCACGCCCGACAGGTATATTCCTATCCTGTAAGGAAATATATTAAAGGGTTATCTATCCTCAAAGAAGATCGTGAGCTATTGAATCTAAGACTGAAACCTAAAATCTCTTTTCCAAGTTCATTTTAAGTTTACCATATCAATCTTATTGGTGATCAGGCAACAAGAAGCATTAAGCTTAAGATTCAATAAACCAACTAAAGAATTACCCATAATATAATTAAATCAATTATTAAGCTTGTTAATATTATGTTTCATCACTTCCCTAGAATAAAAAAATACTGGGGGTTAGGGGATCCACTTTTAGAAATCTCATTTTATTATAATATGGAAATTATCACTATTACCCATTTAAGATGAACTAGCCATAAAGGCGGTGTTATTATTTATCCATAAACCAGCCATATATGAGGTAATCATCTGTCACCTAAAGACCGACCTATAAGCGGTGTCACATTATGTTACATAATTAAAACCAGCCATTAAGGCGGAATCAACTTTTAATCCATGTTATTCAATTACAATTTCCATATTATAAATTAAGTAAGATTAATCTACCTTTACTATTTCTAATTTAGAAATCTCCCTTATTATAATATATAAATTTACGTGATAATTACCGACCGACCATATAGGCGGTATCCTGATTAAGTCATATTTAATTAATTCCAACCGACCATATAGGCGGTATCCCATTAAGTCAGGTTAAAATCAATTTAATTAAGTCCAACTGACCAATAAGGCGGTATCCAATTAAGTCAGGTTTTAAGATAATTTATATATTATAATTGAGGGAGATTAATCTAACTTATAATAGTAAAAATCTTCACCCTTACCCCAGCAGTAAATTAACTACTAAACATAAAAGAAATAAAAAGTAAATAAATAAAATAAATTACTGAAAGTAAAAGTGCATAATTAAAAGTGCTGAAAGTAAATAAATAAAAAGAAAATTGCTTAAATTAAATTACAAAAACTTAAACAATCAAGATGCAATCCTAAAGTCCCTAAAGAAACTTAAGGAAGACATGAAAATTCAAATGAAATCGAGATGAATTTATAGACACCAATAGGCCCTGCGAGTCACGACGCGCACAACCTTATGCATCGCGACACACCGTTGATTTACGCCATGTAACGCACAGGTTACGGAGATGGTGACACCTGTCAGAGGCTGAACGATTAACTCAATAATTGTGCTGACATGGTGATATCGATTGTTGGCAACATGTGATGGTGACATGTGTCCGGCGCACGTTAGCCGATTTGCTGTGATGTTGACACATGGCAGTCGCACGTTAGCAAGGGCACATGATAAAAGACTTCTCTGATTGTGACATATTTCCGACACATGATAGCAAGATCTGGTGCACGTTAGCGGTCGCGACGCAGAGTCGTTGAGCGTCACAATGCTCAAAAGTCAGTTTTACCCTTTTTGTCCGTTTTTCACTATTTTGGCCCCGAATCACCTCCAGAGAGTCCTGAAACCTTATTTATCTACAAAATAACACAAAACACATCAAAATATTCACAAAACTCAAGAAAATATACAAAATATTAGGTCAAATGAGTGGAAAATAGTGATACATTTACAACTCATCAGAGATCAAGATTGAAAATTAAGTAATGTCGTTATGAGGTCACTTTCTATATGATATGACCGAAGGTGAATAAGTTCATTTCACCTTACTTGTCTTAATGTCAGATGTAAGTTAGACATTGTGTTTGTCTGAACTATCATTTGTATGGCATTTTATGAGACATACACTCCATGGAAAAAGAGAGAATACCGTAGTACATGTTTTCATACCATGTGTACAATTGTGACTATTAAGGGTAATACAAGTAAAGATCTCGGTCTTGGTATTGTGTGAGACCCTTGAGATTATTTCAATCTCACGTTGTACCCTTTAGACTCTTGTCATCTTCTTAAAACTTAGAATTGATGATTGTTATCTTGAAGTGTTACTGAAGGATCATGAGAGATTCGATCTAAAAGAACATCTCTGGAAAAGTGAATTGAATCAAGGTTGAGAAATTCAAGAAAAAAGAAAGATCATTATATGAGTAATATCGCATTAGCTTGTATTCATCGGTCGACCAATTATGTTATTCTACGTGATCAAATATGACTCTGAATACAAAAATAAATAATACATTTGAAAAGAGATAGAGAGAGATATAATGTGATAAATAATCGAGGATACCTAATCCACTATGGTTCTATATATTATTCGAGTAGCTATATAATCCTAACAAATATATAGCAAATGAGCTCTTGAATTATGCTAGCCGCACGACACAAGTTCTAATTATGAATTATTCTTATAGAGACAATAAAAACTATTGATCCCATCATGTGTGAGTGGGAGATATTAGAAAATATTAGAAAATAACATTTAAAAAATATTAATCGGAAATATGTGGTACACTCATGATAGTAATATTTTTTGAGGGGTTAGAGGAAGTCATTAAGTTACCAAATGCATGTGTTAAAATATCAATCCAAACATCTAAATGAATGTTATTACATTGTAATCAATGCTTGCTTCCAAGTGTATATGAGTGAATAGGAAGCCATGCATGTGATGGTATAGTAACTTGATTTACCCTCATATAAATATGAGCATTAGCTCATTGAGATAACCAATCAATTAAGTTTGATTAAGCGCATCTCTACAAGAATTAAGGTTTGCAATTATGATGTGAAATACTTAGATTTATTTCAATTTATCTGTGGATAAATCTAGGACTAGTAATACATGTATGGTTAGATCCTAAATTGACCATTATGGATTTGTTCCATGGAAAAATATTAGGGATGATGTTTCCCTATAATCTTGTAAATTCATCTACAAAACCTATAACCATCTAAAGAAGATAAAGGAGCAGGACCCCAAAGGTCAGTATGTAGGAGCTGTAAAGGTGTTGTACTTTTTATGGAAGTGGAAGCAAAATGTAATCTATGTAATTTTCCATATTGACAAGCGTAACTGAATTCAAAAGACTTTGATAGGTTGACATAAGTGAAAGTAGCATTGAAATTACATACAAGCACAAAACAAACACAACTCTATATACTCAAGGAGGAGATGGTGAATTGGGTAATGACTTAAATATACGGAAATAAAAATTCTTATTGATTTTATGCTAGCAAGCTTGTAACTTTACCAATTAAGCTTATTAATCAATTTCTCATTCACAAGCTATGCTAAATAATATGAAGGATAATATTAAGCTTGCGATAAAATAAAGAGATAGAGTTAGAGAAATTGACACCGTTGATTTATAGTGGTTTAGCCAACAATGCCTACGTCCATTCCCCTAAGTCGCACTTGAAGATTTCCACTAAGTTGAATACATAACTTATATTGAGTTTTTAGTGGCTCATCCGCAACCAAGAGTTTTGTCCGTAGGTTCACTCCAGATCTTTACACAAGAATTTTACAATGGTTCATTCTTAAACCTTTACAATGAGTTTTGTTCCTAGGCTTACTCATAACCTCTTACAACAATCACACCATTTTGAGTATTCCCACTCACAAATG
>SKCR01007366.1:0-33962 GCA_019454045.1 Zanthoxylum bungeanum | reverse complement strand
TGGTTTTAGGGCACTAGGTGTTAAAACACCCATACGGACTTAATTACTCGGATTTCAGATATTATTTTTATAGCATCTTCAATCGATGTAGCGAGCTTTGGGCCAGTGACTCCCAAGCCAGTTGCTTTAGGGCACTAGATGTTAAAAAACCTCTACGGAATTAATTACTCGGATCTCAGATGTGTTTTTTCATTGATTTTTAGATGCTTCTTCTAATTAAACTAGAGCACTGAATATTATAAACTTTTCACTTACAACTCATGGTCGTATGTTACCATGCATGTTGATAATACATGTCAACTGAGCATATAAAGATCCAATTTAGTTAGTATTATGGAGAATTCACTAATTAAATAATTCAAAAGGAAATAAACAAAAATTAACTTGTTACGAAATAGGTTGAGATACGTCTCAGGAGTGGAAATTCCTTACACAACTATCTCACACCAATTTCATATGATTAGTCAAGTTAAAAACACAAAAATACAAAATATTTTTAATTTTTTCTAAAAATTTTTTAATTTTTTTTCAAAATTTTTTACTAAAAAAAAAAATGTTGCGTAAAATAAATAAAATTAAATACAAAAAACTGTAAATAAACAAGCAAGATACAATCTTCTTAGTATTCTTAAGGAATTCCTTAGAAGAAAGTATGAATTGAAATTCAAACCTGAGTAATCACAAATGGTCCCGATCACCTTGATTTCAGCTTTCCAGGGAAAAGTTTCAACCTTGAATTGTATAACAACACTTGTTGCCTTAGTTCCAGTTGTCTGCGCATTATTTTTTTACCATGCCATTTCTTGGTCTTTTCTTTGTATATTCTGGCATTCTAATAAGACTGTAGGCGAAATTCCTCCAATTCGTTGAGTTGGTGAAGCTGTTTTTCTCCTGCTTGTGGATCAAGATTTAACTTCTTCAGTGCCCAATACATTTTGTGTTCAAGCTCGACTGGTAGATGGCATGCTTTCCCAAACACCATTCGATATGGGGACATACCAATGGGTGTTTTGTAAGCTGTTCGGTAGGCCCATAATGCGTCATCTAGTTTTGTAGATCAGTCCCTCCTTGTTGATCCAACGGTTCTTTCCAAGATTCTTTTGATTTCTCTATTTGAAAATTCAACCTGTCCATTTGACTGTGGATGGTAGGCAGTGGTAACTTTATGAGTAACTCCGTATTTGGATAGGAGTGCATCAAAATATCTGTTGCAGAAATGTGTGCCACCATCACTGATAATAGCCCGAGGTGTTCCGAAGCAAGTGAAAATATTCATTTTAAGGAATTTTATCACCACTTTTGAATCATTTGATGGCAGTGCTATTGCTTCAACCCATTTGGAGACTAGTCGACTACAACTAGTATGTACATGTTTTTGAATGATGGAACACAGGGTCCCATAAAATCAATCCCCCATAGATTAAATATCTCAACTTTCAGAATATTCTGCAGAGGTCCTTAATTTCTCCTCGATATATTTCCCGTTCTCTGGCACATGTCACATTGAAGAGCAAATAAGTAAGCATCTTTAAACAGAGTGGGCCAAAACAAACCTGATTGTAGGACTTTGGCTGCAGTTTTATTTCCATTGAAGTGTCTGTCATATGGTGATGAATTACAATGCTGTAAGACATTATTGACCTCCTCATGTGGAACACAATGCCTCAGTAATTGATCAGCACAGCGTTTGAACAAGTACGGCTCATCCCAGATATAGTGCTTGACTTCTTTGAAGAACTTCTTTCGTTGTTGACTTGTCCATTCCAATGGCCATTTTCCTAAAACTATATAGTTTACATAGTCAGCATACGAAGGGACATCATGTTGTTTTATGGAAAACAACCGTTCATCTTGAAAAGTTTCTTTGATTGTCAGTTCATTGCCAGCTGTTTCTCCATTCTCGAGCCTCAATAAGTGATCTGCCACTTAGTTTTCTATCCATTTCCTATCTCGGATCTCCACGTCAAATTCTTGTAGTAGAAGCACCCAACGGATCAATCTGGGTTTGGCATCTTTCTTCGCGATCAGGTATTTAATTGCTGAATGATCTGTGTAGACCACCACTTTGGGACCCAACAGATATGAGCAGAATTTATCAAAAACAAACACATATGTGAGCAACTCATTTTCAGTGGTTGTGTAGTTTATTTATGCTTCATTCAGAGTTCTGCTGGAGTAGTAAATGGTATGGAAAAGTTTTGCTTTGTGTTGTCCCAAAACTACACCTACAACAAAGTTACTAGCATCGCACATCATCTCAAATGGAAGGATCCAGTCTGGTGCTACTATGATGAGGGTAGAGACCAGCTTCTGTTTTAAGATTTCAAAAGCTTTATGGCATTCTTTTGTGAAGTTGAAAGACACATCTTTCTCCAGAAGATTGCACAGAGGTTTAGTAATCTTGGAGAAGTCTTTGATAAATCTCATGTAAAAGCCTGCATGTCTGAGAAAACTCGAAATCCCTTTGACGGATGATGGTGGAGGTAGCTTTTCAATTGTCTCGATCTTTGCTTTGTCTACCTCGATTCCCTTTTGTGAAATCTGATGTCCCAGGAAAATGCCTTCTTGCACCATGAAGTGGCATTTCTCCCAGTTGAGTACCAGGTTGGTATATTCACACCTTTGTAACACCATTTTCCAGATTTTGCAAGCAGTGGTCGAACGAGTCTCCAAACACAGAAAAATCATCCATGAAAACCTTCATACTTTGTTCCAGCATGTCTGAGAAGATGGCCATCATGCAACGTTGAAATGTAGCAGGAGCATTACATAGTCCAAATGGCATCCTACGGAAAGCAAAAGTATCATACGAACATGTAAAAATGGTTTTCTCTTGATCTTCTAGGGCGATGGCAATCTGATTATACCCCGAGTATCCATCTAGAAAACAATAGAACTCATGTCCCGCCAATCTGTCTAGCATCTGATCAATGAATGGTAGTGGGAAATGATATTTCCTTGTAGCTTTGTTCAACTTCTTGTAGTCCATGCATACTCTCCGTCCAGTCAATGTTCTTGTTGGAATCAGCTCGTTCTTTTCATTTGTGACTATAGTAATTCCTCATTTCTTTGGCAAATATTATATATGACTCGCCCATGTGCTGTCAGAGATGGGATAAATGATGCCGGCATCCAACCATTTGATAATTTCTTTCTTCATGACCTCATTCATGATTGGATTTAGTCTCCGTTGATGCTCCACAGTGGCTTTGTATTCGCCATTCATCAGAATTTTATGCATGCAAAATGATGGACTAATTCCTCGAATGTCTACTATAGTCCAACCAATGGCTTTCTTGTGTTCTCGTAACACTCTCAGCAACTTATCTTCATGCTCCAATGTTAGCGATGAAGAAATAATCACAGGTAAATCAGAAGAGTTTCCTAAGAATGCATACCTGGGATGGCTCGGAAGTAGCTTTAGTTCCAACTGCGGTGGTTCTTCAATCGAGGGCTTGATTTGCTCATTTTTCGGTAGTTCCAAACTTTCCACATGTGGTGTCGATTTGAAACGAAATGGTCTGTCAAGATAGTTGATACATTCCAGAATTTCATCATCTAGCTTGCTGTAAGTCATGTTGGTGATGCAAGCTTCAAGTTTATCCATAGGAAGTTGCATTGCATCAGTATCCTGGATGATACTATCTACAACATCAATTCTGAAACATTCCTCCTCCTTTTCATCACTCGGGAATTTCATTGCTTTGAAAACATTTAATGTAACTTCTTGGTCCTGCACTTTTATGATTAATCCTCATTTTTGTACATCAGTAATAGTTCGACCTGTAGCCAAGAATGGTCTCCCAATGATGATAGGTATATCTTTGTCTTCTTCCATGTCAATGATGATGAAATCTGCAGGGAAAATGAATTTGTCGACTTTAACCAATACATCTTCCACTACACCTCTCGGAAATGTGAGCGATCTGTCAGCAAGCTGTAGAGTAACTGAGGTGGGCATTGCTTCTCCAATTTATAGTTTCCTGTAAATAGACAAAGACATCAAGTTAATGCTGGCACCTAAATCACATAAAGCCTTACCGAAGTAATGTTCGCCTATGGTGCAAGAGATGATGAAACTGCTAGGATCTTTCAACTTTGGGAAGCTTCCTCTGAATGATGGCGCTGCATTCTTCTGTCAATGCTACTATTTCGTAATCTCCCAATCTTCACTTTCGTGAAAAAATATCTTTCATGAATTTGAAATAACCGGGCATTTGTTCCAACGCTTCTGCAAATGGAATGTTGATATGTAGCTTTTTGAAAATCTCTAAGAATCGAGAAAACTGCTTGTCCAATTTAGTTTTTTAAAGACGCTGTGGAAAAGGTGAATGTGGAGTGAATTTTTCTTGATCATTTTCTTTTGCTTCTTTTTCCCCCATTTGTGGATCTGCTTCACTGGTTTCTTTTGGAACTTCCTCAGCAGTTGTCTTGACTCCAACATCTTTGTTGATTTCAGTACTGCTTTTCAAGGTAATGGCTTGAAATTGTTCTTTTGCCCTGAATTGTTGCTCCATGTAAAATAGGGATGATTCCTCCAACCTGGGTTTTAGGTGTTAGAATATGGATTGTTCCCCTATCTGTTGAAATTGTTTACATAATTCACCATCTCTCGGTTGCAAGATTCTGACTCTGGTGCTTCTCCATATGGTGAACTTATGGATCCAGCATCAACCTTCAAGTTAAGTGTATCTAGATTTTTGCAAATCTGATCCAGTTTGGCACTCAATGTTGTGTTGGCTCCAACTTCATAAATTCCAGCAATTTATTGGATCATGCTCTTTTCTGTTGGCCACAAAGAATTGTTATTGGTCATTTCTTAAATTAGGTCCCAAGCCTGATCTTCTCCTTTTTCCATTAAAGCACCTCCAGCAGCAGCATCAATTATGGTTCTCATTAATCCAGAAAGTCCATTGTAGAAGTTTTGGACTTGTAGCCATTTCGCAATCTCATGGTGATGACATTTTCTGAGCAAATCCTTGTATCTTTCCCAAGCTTCGCAGAGGGATTCTGAATCATGTTGCACAAAGGATGTGATGTCATTCCTCAACTTTACAGTTCTGGTTGGGGGAAAGTATTTTGCAAGGAATTTGGTGGCTAGAATGTTCCAGGTTGTGATGGAAGTGTTGGACAGTTATGACCTATAGCGTCACTATTTGTACAGATCATGGTGTTGTTGTACAAATTAACTATGTGACAAAGGAAATTGCTCTTTTATCATTTGTGATTAGATCACCAAGATGTATAAATGATGAAAGGTCCATATGATTAGTTCCAGATTTATAAGATATGAGACAGTATCAATCCATAAAGGTTTAATCATTAAATATCCCTAGTCGTAGTATTATCGAGATTGGACATCGATAATATGGAATAGACTAGTATTACACTTGTGCGCGTTGTGAGGGCATAACGATATAGTTCTCATATATTTTGGTATAGGATACTCATGGAAGTGTAGTATGAGGTTTTGTTTTACCGATGGTACGGAAAACAGCTTCGCTCTGGATAGACCCCTCTGAATTCCATTGGTAGTATGATTATGTGTCTATGGAAGTCCGAATCAGGGTAGGTGTATTTGGTCTTAACCTGAGACTTGCACCGCTAATACTTACGACAATCAATATACTTTGGTTTTGGTCGTCCAGGGCTTTAACAGGTTCTGTGTACGCCTCTTCTGGGTATATTGAGAATCGTGGTGTATTGGGTGTGATGTCGAGATGGAAGTATCACTCCAGTCATAGTGGAGATGATGATCACACAGTATACGGAACTGGTTCTCTTATGTACTGCAGTCATCGGGATAATATGACTAGGTCATGATTGTCCGATATAGAGACTAGTTACCAGAGATTCGATATGTGCTTCGTACGGGGCAGACACAACTCCAGCCCCAGGCATTGCACGTGACATCCGATATTGGATCAAAATACGCAATACTACGTATACTGCGCCTAATATAGATAACATATTCTTGTAAGGATATTTCTGGAGAATTGGGTAGGCATGGCGCTTTGCTAGAAGCCAAACTTGTCTTGTAAATCGGTACAAACGTAGTACTAGGTACGTACGTGTTCGGATAGTCCGACGACCGAATTTACTGCTAACATATCCGGGGATCCCATGGGTCGCTTCCCGAAGATTCATCGATGACGTATGACTCGCACTTTATTAATCTGGGATTAATTAAATGAGAGAGAAAATTAATCTGGGATTAATTACGGAGATATTTTATCTGGGATAAAATATTATTAAAGAGAGAATACAATTAATTTGGAATTAATCGATAAAATAATATATTCGATATATTATACGAAATTAGATTTCGATGCGGAATTGAAATTAGATTTTAATTCGGGCAAACGAGTTAATTTAGAATTAATTCGTTAGCGATGTGAATAGTGATTTTTCTAGGCATAATTATTTAATTTCGTCGCAACGTAAAATTCGTTAATTTGGAATTAGCGAACCCGAGCCCGGGAGTGTTTGCGGGCGCACTCGCATTACAAATTTAAGTGCAGGCCACAAGTCACATCTAGCGTCAAATCACTAGTCAATCAAGTGATGGAAGTCACATCACTTTGAGTGAAGTGATGCTTGTCATCATTGATTGATGTGAATAGTGATATGAGTGGTTGATGGCATTTTTGGCCATTTTTGGCTCCAAATTCATTTGACTTTTTGAAAGCAGATATTTGGTATATGTTTGATTTAGATTTTGGAAATCAATTAACATAATACAACACAACACTCTCTCTCTCTCTCTCTCTCTCATTCTCACTCACGGCCTTGGGCCTGTTTTGTTCTCAAAATTCTGCAATTACCGAATTCAAGAGGAAGAAATAAGGAAATTTTAAGGCAAAATTTCTGGAGTGCTAGCACGCTTTAGGAGTCTTGCGAAGGTGATAGGGAACCGCACTTGTGAGCTTGGAATCACCACCCAGAAGCTTGGAGCTTGGACCGAAAATGGAGGACATAAACCAATAAAGCCGAGAGCCTCATGGAGCTTCAAATGGCTTAAAAAGTTTTCTTCTTCGTCGCATCCAATCCGATCAATGTAAGTATGTTTCCGCCATATTTCATTGTGTATTCACACGTGTTTCTTGCTTGATAATGATCCTTGGGACCTTAGAGAAACCCAACAATGGTATCAGAGCCAATATTGAGCATGAAACTTTTTACGGTTAAAATTGGGTAAAATCAATGTGAGCATGATTTGATAAAATTGTTTGATTAAGTATGCTTGAATGATGTTTAATTGAAGTTGTACATGATCAATTTCATAAAATTTGATTGGATCAATTTTTCCCCTATAAATGAGGCTTGGCCGAAAATGAACATACCCTAATGTCTTGGTATTTTTGTGTTTTTGATCATTTGATGAGTTGGAAAACAATTGGGTAATATTGAATTGGATTTAATTCGAATCAGACATAAAAATACCCAAAATGCCGAGACTACTATAGCATGAAATGTGTTTGATTTTTGATCAATTGTGTTGGACACTAATTGTTGATAATAAGCATAATTAATTAGGCTAATTGATGTTTTGGAAATATTAATTTGCGTAATTAATTTTGGAATACACTTTGAGTAATTAAATTGTGAAATTGGAATTTTGGAATTTAATTATGTTGGGCCAAATTTGGAATTCGGCTTGTAAGGTTGTAATTGGGCTTGGTTGTACCAAGATTGGTTTAGGCAAATTGGTTGGATCCAATTGGGCCCAAAACTACATCAAAAAAGTCCAATTATGACAAATGGACCTTTAACTTTAATTGGGCCCTAAATTGGTTTCTAGGCATATAAGGGTGATTCCTTTAAATTGGCTTTAGTATTTGGGTTTGACCCAAGTTGACCAAAAGACCATGCCTTAAGAAATTAATTAAAAGCCCATTGGACTTTAATTAAATTAACATTGGATGTTAATCGGGCTTTGAGACCCGTAACGATTAGATTTAGAATCTAAGTCGTAAAGGTTCGTTAATAAAGTGTAATATTTAATTTGGAATTAAATAGTGAATTAGTATTAAATACATATTAAATTGGATTTAATGTTGTAGTTTAATTTAATTCAAGAATTCGTACTTTGAGTACTTATTCGCAAAACAAGTTGGACTCGAGCAAAATCAGATCGTTGTTTGAACATTGGATGGTCATTAATTATCAGATTAATTAATTGGATTAAATTGATTGATAGCATGCTTGTGTGAATACATGGTTGCGATGCATGAATAATGTATATCAGATGGATATTAGATAGGTGGGGCAATTTTGGAAATTGTTGCAATAAATTTAGAATTTATTAATTGGACCTGCGTGTCCAGCCTATTACCTCCTTACTCTTTGTATTTCTCTTCTCACCTATTCCCCTCAATGTAAATGAGGTTTCTTTAGAAGTGTTATGTAATCGGTAGAAGTAATACATGTGCTAGCGGGAGAGAGGAAATTGAGAGATTTGTTCTAGGAACAATGTGTTAAAGGATCCATCCGCATATCATTATTATTTTATTTATATGCGCCTTATTATGTGTTTAGAATGCATGTTTAAGGGTGTATGATGATGAGACCTTAACAAAGATAATAAATTGGTTGCCAATTTGCACGCAAAAACCCTTGCTAAATATTAAGCATTTTTCCTTCCATTGAGTGATTCTTACTCAAGATCCAAGACTGGCATTGGTTTGTTGGCCAAAGTCAAGACCTTTGTCCGTCGAGGATGTGTTTGAACCATGAAGGCTTTGTTCCATATTGGTGTCTTGTCCAAGTTGTGATTTGTTGGCCAAAGTCAAGATCACTTCTTGTCCATCGACATTGATTACGAAGCTTTCCATGGTCAATGGGTTCCGCTTAACTGGGATCACTAAGTTTGTTGTGCCAAAGCCAAGGCTTAGTTGATTCAGAGGAAAAAGGTTAGGCAATATATTGGATATATTGGCATATATAAGATATATGTTTCGGACTTGGATGTCCACCTACTGGATCTAGGAATTGGATGAGATCCAATTGATCTTAGAGATATACCTAGTTAATTATCATACAATTTATTGGCCAAAGTCAAGATTGTGTGTTATTTAACGGGATCCTAGCCCATTAGGAAACAAGGTTTCCCGAGTACTCCATAGAGGGTTAGAGGCTCACCGAAAAATAGGGGGAGGCAAGTATTAAATTTGCAATATTCATTTAGTTACTTGCCATACGCGCTCATTTCAAATTATTCATCGTTGAATTAATATATTAGTTGGATTAATAATTAATTGTTGTTTTAATAAACAGTTGGACTGTAGTCAAACTATTTCAATTAATAGTTGATTTTATAATTGGATTATAGAAATCAATAAAATTTATTTTAATTAATTAAATTATAGTTGATTATATAGTTGGACTATAGTAATCATTATAATAAATTGTACATAAATCGTTGATTAAATAGTTGGACTATTAGAATCAAGATAATTGAAAGATTAGTGTTTAAAACATAATCCTGGGTGAAAAATATTTTAAACGACGTTAATTTTCAAATTGGGAATAAAATATCAGGATAGTCCTGAAAACTAAGAAGTTACTTTATTTGATAAAATAACATCTTAAGCCTAAGCCCGGAGTTAAGCAAATAGTAGAACATGATATTTCCAATATTCATGTGATGATAACTTTAGTGCTTAATCCAATAAGCTTGCCAAATAGACACCTTAATTTCTTAATCAGAACTAAGGATTAGATCTTTATAGTATGATATTGAAATTAAAGAATCTTCATAGATCTATCCTTATATATTAGAAGTACTAAATTACAATAGTAAACTCTTGGAGAGTTAATGGCTATACTCAAGGAGACAAAGCCAAAGTTGCAATAAGGCAAGAAGCGCAAGGCGCACCTTACTTCAACATCCCAGAAGGCCAAGGCTTGGCCAAAGGCTTCTGGGGTACCGAAAAGAGCAAAGGCAAAATCATTATAATCTTCTGGGAAGATAAAGGACATATCCCAAAATATCTGGCTAAATTGTGGCAAACGGGATCGCGGAAGTTTGACTGTCGTTTGAACAAAGCAGACATGAAGGAATTGAAGAACAAGCAAGGCTCTGACTTCAAATATGTTTGTCATAAACATGTTCGCTACTAGTATTAAAATTTGATTTTAGATACTAAAAGTGGTACATAAATATGTACTGATGTGCAGAATCTGCTTTGAGCAGGATACTGACTTCAGTTAAGATTAATCTACGAATTAGAGACGGGACGAAAGTCGCTGTTTTAACCGTAGATACCTAAGTTTAGGAATAACCCTTCGGGTGTGTACTTAAATTAGGAAACTGTTACAATGTAACTAGTTTGACTAGATACATTATCTCTATATCAGGGTTTAACCCGTTTCGGGTATACCTTTATATTCTAGAACACTAAAGTGTTTTATTATATAAAGATGATAATGGGATAAACACATTAGATGTGAATAACAGTATTTATATTTTGAATATAAATAAATCTCGAACGTATAACAGGACAAACAAAATAGCTCAAACTGATTTGATAAGTTAAAACTTAAATGTGGCATTGTTGTCTGGGACACAATTAAAAAAGACTCGTATATCCACACTTTTGAAGAGTTGGTACTAGGATTAATTTGATTCCATTCAAATAAAGTCTACGAATCAAATTTATTTAAGCAAAGTGCTTAAAACATTATTTACTTGGTAAAAGTGTAAACGCCACCGATCTGTTAGCCCTAGTTCATAGTGAAGCAAGTGGGCCCATGTCTAGCTAGGCTAGAGGTGGATATGAATGTTTCGTGACCTTTACGGATGAGGCATCGCGTTATGGTTATGTGATTCTTTTGAAACAAAAATCGGAAACTTTTAGAGTTTCGACATGAAATAGACAAACAGATCGGCTAAAGTATTAAACCGTCACGGTTAGACTATGATGAAAATACTTAAGCAATAAGTTTCTCAATACTTGAAAGAGTACAGTATTCTTTCAATGAGGACTCCTCCCGAAACACGTCAGTTTGACAGTGTGTCCGAACAGAGAAACCAAATTTTGTTAGACATGATAAGGTTAATCATGAGTCGCTCTGAGCTACCATTTCCTTCAATCGATACGCATAAACAGTGCAGAACTTATTTTGAATAAGGTTCCATAAAATCTATTTGACAGACTTCATATTAGATATGAACATGAAAGAAATTAGGTTTTCTAATTCCTGAAGATTTGGGAATGCTGGGCATATGTTTGGATGATACCAAACTAGAACCCAAATCAGATAAGTGCCTAAATTGTATCGACTCCCTATTGTGGCAAAGTGCCATGATATCCGAAATGGATTCCATGTATACCAACTCAGTTTGGATACTAGTTGTTGTACCGAAAGGCATTGTGCCTATCGGTACTATATAAGTCTTCATGGAAGACATACATCGAAGGCAACATACAAACGTACTAAGCTAGGCTTGTAGCGAAAAGGTATCGTTATCAACATTGTGTCGATTACGACGAAACCTTTTACCAGTTGCCACGGTAAATCCATTTGGATAATGCTTGCTAAAGTTGCATATTTCATTTATGAAATATGGCAGCTGAATGCCAAAACCATTTTCCTTAACGGAAACCTTTTGGAGGATGTTTACAACATCCTGTCGGTTTTGTCATACCAAAACGAGAAAACAAGGTTTGCAGGTTATTCGATCCATGTATGGATTGAAGCAAGCATTGGGTTCTTGGAATTATCGTTTTGATGCAATCATAATGGTGTATGATTTAATTCAAAACGTAAATGATTCTTGTGTATATAAGAAGGTTAGTGGGAGCGCACTGAAATTGAAAGTCCTAAATAATGATAATATGTCATTTCTTGGAAATGATATTCCCATAATACAATCGGTGAAAGCTTGGCTTTCATGAAAAATTATCCGTAGAATTCTTGGGAGAAGCAACCTTTATTCTAGGAATAAAGATCTACTGGGATAGATTTAAAGTTGTTAATATTCTCCGAGAACTCGTGCATTGAATAAATGTACGCGACCTGGTGTCTCATACGCTTTGAGCATATGGAGTCACAATCGGGCCAATCCAAGTGATAGTCATTGGATTGATGTTAAGAACATCTTTTAGTATCTTAGATGAACTAAGGATGATGTCTTATACTTTGGAGAATGAGAACTTGAAGTGACTGGGATCACTGCTGCAAGTTTCCTAACCGATAAAACGACTATAAGTCGTAAGAACCGTACTATAAAGTTGGAATAATGGAACAGTGAGCTGGAAATCTTCCAAGCAAGATACTGTTACCGAATAAACAACACAAGTGGATTATTGCTGCAGCTGAGGCAGCAATAGAAGCATTCTCGATTGATAATAATCTAATTAGATTAGATATAGTTCTGTTAACAGCTGAGCTAGGCAACAACGTAGGCTAAAGAATTAATAGTCTCATCAATGATCCAGATATATACTTCAAATATTCATCTGATTCGTTCGGATCATACATCGTGGCGATGTGATGATCGAATAAATCGTATTAGATGATAATCATGCCAATACGCTGACGAAAGCATTTCCTCAGCAGTTTGAGCGAACCGTACATAGTTCGGGTGTAGGACACTCGAATGACTGGCTATAGGCCAAGAGGGAGATTGTTGGACAGTTATGACCCATAGCGTCACTATTTGTACAGATCATGGTGTTGTTGTACAAATTAACTATGTGACAAAGGAAATTGCTCTTTTATCATTTGTGATTAGATCACCAAGATGTATAAATGATGAAAGGTCCAATGATTAGTTCCGGATTGATAAGATAGGAGACAGTATCAATCCATAAAGGTTTAATAATTAAATATCCCTAGTCACAGTATTATCGAGATTGGACATCGATAATGCTGAATAGACTAGTATTACACTTGTGCGCGTTGTGAGGGCATAACAACATAGTTCTCATATATTTGGTTATATGATACTCATGCAAGTGTAGTAGGAGGTTGTGTTTTACCGATGGTACGGAAAACAGCTTCGCTCTGGATAGACCCATCGGAATTCCATTGGTAGTATGACTATGTGTCTATGGAAGTCCGAATCAGGGTAGGTGTATTTGGTCTTAACCTGAGACTTGGACCGCTAATACTTGTGATAATCAATATACTTTGGTTTTGGTCATCCAGGGCTTTAACAGATTCTGTGTACGCCTCTTCTGGGTATATTCTGTGTACGCCTCTTATGTACTGCAGTCATCGGGATAATATGACTAGGTCATGATTGTCCGATATAGAGACTAGTTACTAGAGATCCGAAATGTGCTTCGTACGGGGCAGACACAATTCCAACCCCAGGCCTTGCACGTGACATCCGAAACTGGATCGAAATACGCAATACTACGTATACTACGCCTGATATAGATCACATATTCCTGTAAGGATATTTCTGGAGAATTCGGTAGGCATGGCGCTTTGCTAGAAGCCAACCTTGTCTTGTAAATCGGTACAAACGTAGTACAAGGTACGTACGTGTTCGGATAGTCCGACGACCGAATTTACTGCCAACATATCCGGGGTCTCATGGGTCACTTCCCGAAGATTCACCGATGACGTATGACTCGCACTTTATTAATCTGGGATTATTTAGATGAGAGAGAAAATTAATCTGGGATTAATTACGGAGATATTTTATCTGGGATAAAATATTAATTAAAGAGAGAATACGATTAATTTGGAATTAATCGATAAAATAATATATTCGATATATTATACGAAATTGGATTTCGATGCGGAATTGAAATTAGATTTTAATTCGGGCGAACGAGTTAATTTAGAATTAATTCGTTAGCGATGTGAATAGTGATTTTGCTATGCATAATTATTTAATTTCGTCGCAACGGAAAATTCGTTAATTTGGAATTAGCGAACCCGAGCCCGGGAGTGTTTACGGGCGCACTCGTATTGCAAATTTAAGTGCGGCCCACAAGTCACATCTAGCGTCAAATCACTAGTCAATCAAGTGATGGAAGTCACATCACTTGGAGTGAAGTGATGTTTGTCATCATTGATTGATGTGAATAATGACATGAGTGGTTGATGGCATTTTTGGCCATTTTTGGCTCCAAATTCATTTGACTTTTTGAAAGCAAATATTTGGTATATGTTTGATTTAGATTTTGGAAATCAATTAACATAATACAACACAACACTCTCTCTCACACTCCTTCTCACTCACGGCCTTGGGCCATTTTTGTTCTCAAAATTCTGCAATTGCCGAATTCAAGAGAAAGAAATAAGGAAATTTTGTGGCAAAATTTCCGGAGTGCTAGCACGCTTTAGGAGTCTTGCGAAGGTGATAGGGAACCACACTTGTGAGCTTGGAATCACCACCCAAAAGCTTGGAGCTTGGACCAAAAATGGAGGACATAAACCAGTAAAGCCGAGAGCCTCATGGAGCTTCAAAGGGCTTAAAAAGTTTTATTCTTCGTCGCATCCAATCCGATCAATGTAAGTATGTTTTCGCGATATTTCATTGTGTATTCACACGTGTTTCTTACTTGATAATGATCCTTGGGACCTTAGAGAAACCCAACAGGAAGCTGCTGGTAGAGAGTGTAGCCAAGCCTTAGCTTTGTCTTTCAAAGAATATGGAAAAACACGTAGTCTCATTGCTTCTTTAGCCATTCGATTGTAGTTGAAAGTGCCGCAAACTTCCAAGAAGTTGCTGATGTGGGCATTAGGATCTTCAGTTGCATTCCCCCCAAACTGAACTAACTGCTGTATCATCTGAATGCATGTTTTGATGTCACACGCATTTACTGGTAAAGGAGGAAGTACAATACATGAAATGAAGCCGTCAACCACCGGAATAGTTGTGTATCGAATGGGAATTGGTGGTGCAACTTCCAAAATTTCAGATTCCATGTTGATGATTGCTTTTTGGCCTTCTCGTCTTTCCTTTCTCAATTGTCTGATAGTTCTTTCAATTTTTGGGGCAAGCGGACAAATTTCAAAGCTTCTGGTTCGTCTCATGTAGTTTCTGAGAACCTGAAACACAAGAAAAAAAATAAGTAAAAACAAATTAGACACAAGTAAAGGTATCTAACCCCAAAATTAATAGTAAAAGATAAATAAGTCCCCGGTAACGTCGCCAAAAACTTTATCGGTATGATCACACACGTATAACGCAAGTGCACATATCGCTCAAGTAGTATAAAAAGTATCGATCCCACAAGGACTTAATACCTAAGCTATTATTTTATGAAGCCAAATGTTTACGAGTATCTAATAGAATGGTTGTTGATTGGATGGTGATTTTAAACTAAAACAAGTAAATAAAATAGTACGAATGTAAATTAAAGGAAAATTCAATATTATTAAACTATCTAGGGTTGTGAATCCTTCCAATATCTTTTAAAGATGAAGGGGTTATCTCATGTTTGTGCAATATATTGGTTTATTAACTTGGAACACGAAATTATGCAAAAGCCTCTGTCGATGGTCAGATGCAAATACCTAATGTAACCTAAATAATCTTATGTTTATGTTAATCAAGTTACCTGAATTCATTAAGATTAAGTTACAATTGTGCCTACCCCCGCCCGACAGGTATATGTCTATCCTGGAAGGAAATCTATTAAGGGGTATCTAATCCTTAAGGAGAGATCGTGGGCTATTAAGTCTAAGGCTGAAACCTAAAATCCTCCGTCAGTTTATTTTAAGTTTACCATATCAATCTTATTTATGGCCAGTTACAATAACCATTAAGCTTAAGACTTAATAAATAACCTTTATATTACCCAAGATACAACATAACCCTTATAAATAGGTGATATTGGAATTCATCACAACCCCAAGATAATATGTTAGTTACAAAACATACTTATGGATTGCTAAAACACTTAATAAACAAAACATCAAAAAAAATAACTTGGAGATAAATAAAAGTAAAATTACAATAATGAAAGAAAATGCTGGGGTTAGAGGATCCACTTTTAATTTCCAAAATTAGAAATCTCCCTTATTGTCATGTTTACCGATTAATTAATTATATTTAAACCGACCATAAAGGTGGTAATTCCATTTGTCTCAATTAAATCCAATCGTCCATATAGGCGGTAACAAGGTTATTACCTAAACCGTCCATATAGGCGAAACTCCGTCTGAAATGTAAAACTGACCATATAGGCGATAAATAAGGTTGTCACCTAAACCGACCATATATGCGGTAACTAATTAATCCAAATTTTAATTAAAATAAGGGAGAATAATCTAATTTATTATATTAAAAGTATCACATTTTCACCCAAGCAGAATGAGATTACCTGCTCCTGCTGTAAATGAAAACAGACAAAATTTTATTAATTAAATAAAACGAAAATACAAGAAAACTTAAATAAATATACAAGACACTTTCCTTTAGGTTTTCTTGGAGAAATTCCTCCAAAGAAAGCATGGAAATTTTACAAAGTTTAGCTTAGTATTTATAGGCAAATCTAAAGTTTTCCACCAATTTCTCCACCAAACATGGCACCAAACATGGCACAAAATTTTGACAATTATTATTTTATTATTTTATTATTTTTTTCTATTTTGAAAATGACATAAATAATTACAAATAACACACTTTCGAATGTTTTATCAATTTCGGTCATGTAATCTTCATAATTCTGTTGGGAAGCGGCCGCGAGTGCGCAACGGAAAATAAAAATTATTATGCCGTTTTCCATTTGCCCTAGACCTATTTATTTTGATTATTCTACAAGCCTAGGCATGTTACTATATATTCTAAGCATAAAACTCATAAAACATGTAAAGAACATAACCTAAACATGCTAACTATCATAAGAACTCTATTAAAAAAAAGAAAGAAAGACTTACTTGAACCGAAGACTTCCTCCAGTCCTCCCTCCAATCTACAAGCTTTTCTCGAACTCAGCAAGCTCTTCCACGTTCCAAAGAGCCACCCAAGTTGTGGCCTCCAAAGATGCACACACCAAAGCCAAAACTCAACGGTAAGACTAAACTACGCTTGAGTGCACGGGTATTTTGCCCTTGGTGCTAGCCTAGGCAAATACCTCAAAACTTTTACTCGAGGTTCCTCTAGTCAATTAGACTTAAGGATCCTCAAAATCAGTGGCTTACTCTTAACTTTAGAGTTGCTCACTTATATAAACCCAAGATATGAAAGGTTTGGTGTTAGTAAATTTGTGAAGGATTCTTTTGGTTTTATATAGTACTTCAAAGACAACAAAATTTATAAAGAATCCGATGTGGGATAAAAGCTAATTTAATCTTAGCCATTGGATCTTAATTTAGTGGTTTAATGAGATTATAAGACCCTAATAAGAGTTTTGGCCGAATTGGAATCAAAACAAATAAATAAATAAAATTACTATTCACGTGAATAGTATTTTTTTTAATTCTAATTCCCAAAGTACCTCTATCGTCATTCACCAATCCCTAAGCCACTATGGAATCTCATAAATGATATGTTCAATAATTAAACACATTGAACCATTTATGAACAATTCCTACAGCAATCATATATACTGTTATATTTGTACTGTGCACTGTTAACCATTGATTTCGACTTTGTTGTGTGTGACCTTTTGGATTCCCCTTAAGTTGGACATGAAATGAATCGTGATAATTTAATCAAATATAAATTATCCTCCGATCAGATGGTCGTTCGATTTCAATGACCAAGGTTGACATCTAGCAACATGCCAAGGCCCCCAAATGAGAAGGAAAGATATATTTACCCATTATGTATGCGATTTACATATTATACGGTCCCTCGCCTCACCGTATCTCCACCTATTGACCTAAGGTATGGAAAGTGTCTACCCATATGGTCAAAGGTATGATGTTGATAGTGTCATGAATCGTG
Organism: Zanthoxylum bungeanum; assembly: GCA_019454045.1. Lineage (NCBI taxonomy): Eukaryota > Viridiplantae > Streptophyta > Magnoliopsida > Sapindales > Rutaceae > Zanthoxylum > Zanthoxylum bungeanum. The sequence goes on along the minus strand of SKCR01007366.1, from coordinate 16,102 downwards.
CTAACCCAAGAATCTCACATGATTCTTCCGCTGTGGCCACAGTCTCAAGCACTGATCACACATATCAACCCGTGAACTGGAATACTACTCTTATAAGAAAATATTATCCGAGAGAGTGGCGATTCTCTGTTGTATCTTTACAAACTTCATGTGTTTCAACAAATGACCCAATCATACCCTTATGACCGGATCTTTTGAACCGGGGAAGGAGAATGTCAAAATATTTGATCCACACATAGATTTAAGGACCTCAAGTCAAGGGCTAGTCATATAATCATACATGAAATTTCTCACAGACACATGGGAGATAAACACTCCATAAGAAACTTTCGACGGTCAGTTCGATGGACACGAGCAACTCATGCATCCATGTGATACACCAAGCGGACGGATCTCCGCTAGTAGCCTATAGATCGGGTAACCCCCCTTAAGGGCGGATCATATCACATCATGCTAGTCTCTCCGCTTTTTGAATGCCCAGATTATTCATAAAACTATTACTAGGAACATTTGAGAGTACTGATTCTCATAAGGCGTGGAAGCCATCGTTCTTATTACTCTAAGGGCTTTATTACAGTGTTGATGATTGATATAAGTTATATAAGACACGTATAATAAAGATTGTCATTTTATTAATTAATGAAAATATTACAAATACGTGTACATATAGCCCATCCACAAGTTGGGTATAGGGCATATCCCTAACAATCTCCCACTTGCACTATAGCCAACTAGTATGAATCTGGACACCATACTCTCGGGTGTGCCTATCATGCTTTTGTTGAGTCAGCCATTTAGTCAGAGAATCCGCAAGATTATATTCTGTGGGTATTTTCTCTTTAATAACTTCTTTTCTTTCAACAATCTCCCTGATGAGATGAAATCGCATGAGTACATGCTTGGATTTATGGTGGGACCTTGGTTCCTTTGATTGAACAATGGCGCCCGTGTTGTCACAGTACATCATGACATCATTCTTTATCGCGGGAAGCACTTCCAGCTCCGTGATGAACTTCTTTATCCAGTCTGCTTCTTTAGCAGCCTCAGATGCTGCAATATACTCAGCTTCAGTGGTGGAGTCCGCTGTAGTTAACTGTTTTGAGCTTTTCCAACTGACAGCACCGCCATTCAAAGTAAACAGATTTCCTGTTTGCGATTTGCTGTCATCTCTAACGGTCTGAAAGCTCGCATCACAGTAACTAATGACTTTCATCTCAGAACAATCTTTGTATGTCAAAAACACATCCTTAGTTCTTCTCAGATACTTGAGGATTATTTTGACAACTGTCCAGTGTTGCTCACCAGGATTTCCTGATACCTGCTCGTTATGCTAGAGCATAAGAGACATCAACATGGCGTACATTATCGATCCTATTGCTGAAGCATAAAGGATCCTACTCATACGCTCTCTATCTGAAGGAGTATGTGGACATTGCTCATTAGATAATTTGATTCCATGACAAGTAGGTAAATTACCTCTTTTGGAATGTTCCATTTTGAATCTTTTCAAAACTTTATATATGTACGTAGATTGAGAAAGTCCTAACAACCTCTTAGATCTATTACGGTAGATCTTAATGCCGAGGATGTAGGCTGCTTCTCCCAAATCTTTCATGGAGAAATTCTGAGATAACCATTGCTTGGTGGCTTTCATCATGGGAATATCATTCCCGATGATTAATATGTCATCGACATATAATACAAAAAATACAACAACACTCCCACTACTTTTCTGTAAACACAAGGCTCGTCTACATTTTTGATGAAGTCAAATTCTTTGATTGTCTCATCAAATCGTATATCCAACTTCTGGAGGCTTGCTTTGTCCATAAATGGATCGTTTAAGCTTGCATACTTTATTATGATCATCCTTAGATGCAAACCCCTCAGGTTGTGTCATATAGACTTCCTCTACGAGGCTCCCATTATGGAAAGTTGTTTTTACATCCATCTGCCAAATCTCATAATCAAAGTGTACAGCTAGTGCCAGTAAAAATTTGAACGGACTTTATCATTGCAACAGGCGAGAAGGTTTTGTCATAGTCAATCCTTGGATTTGTCTATAACCTTTCGCCACCAACCTAGCCTTATAGGTTTGGATGTTTCCTTCTGCATCAGTTTTACACTTGTAAATCCACTTGCAGCCTATGGGTTTTATCCCTTCAGGTGCATCTACCAAGTCTCAGACTTGATTCTGATACATAAAGTCTAGTTTGGATTTCATGGCCTCAAGCCACTTGACTGAATCAATGTCACGCATTTCTTCGTCATAACTGGTGGGATCGTCATTATCAATGACCTGATCATGTTCCTCATCAATATGGAAACCATATCTTTCAGGCTCATGTCTTTCCCTACCAGACCTTCTGAGTTTAAACCTTGTGGTTGTTCCGTCGCTGCCCTTTTGAGGGGCCTGGGGTTTAGTTCTATGTTAGTTTGTTCTTCTCGTACCTCATCGAGGTCAAGTCTACTCCCACTATTTTTCTTGAGAAGGAATTCATTCTCTAGAAATTTAGCATTTCGTGAGACAAATGTTCTTTGTTCATTTGGGACGTAGAACACGTATGCTCTTGAGTTCAAGGCATATCCTACAAACTTTATTTAACTGCCCTATCATCCAATTTGTTAGTTGTGTGAGCTTGACATATGCATCACATCCCCAAACTCTTAGATAACTAAGACTGTGACGTTTCCCAGACCATAACTCATATGGTGTTTGACTAACAGTCTTGGAAGGAACTTGGTTTAGTAGTAGTGTTGCAGTTTCTAAAGCAAGATCCCAAAATGAAAGAGGTTGATCTATGTATGGCATCATTGATCGAACCATCTCTAATAATGTTCTGATTTCTGTTTTTGGAGACCCCATTATGCTGTGGAGTTCGGAGGAGTCCCCTGGGAAACAATGCCATTTTCTCTCAAGTAATCTTGAAATTCGTTGCTTAAGTATTCACCACCTCGGTCAGACCTTAGTAACTTAATACTTTTATTAAGCTGGTTTTCTACTTCAGCCTTGAAGTCTTTGAATTTCTCAAAGGCTTCAGATTTGTACCGCATAAGGTACACATACCCATATCGCGAATGATCATCGATAAAGGTAATGAAGTAGGAGAATCCACCTCTAACGGTGACTGACATTGGTCCGCATACATCAGAGTGTATGAGTACGAATGTCTCCGCTGCACGCTGTCCTTTACCTTTGAAGGGTAATTTAGCCATTTTACCAAGTAAAACAAGACTCACAAGTTCCATAAGGTTTATATTTGAAGGGTTTGAAATACCCATCCTTATGTAGCTTAGTTAATCTTGTTTCATTGATATGACCTAAGTGACTGTGCCATATAAGTGATTAATTGAGATTATTCGAGTTAACGTTGTATATATTAGAGGTTGAACATTCTTTGTTAGTTTGTAAAACATAGATACCATTATTCAAAATACCATCTCTATATTTTATTTCATTGAAATAAATAGAACATTCATTACAACTTATTAGGCATGAAAAGCCTTTATTACTTAAAGAATAAATTGAAATGATGTTTGTAGGCATTGCATTTTTACACATTAGCCCAATGATGAGTCTCGTATGGATGAACTACCTCTTTAGTCAAGAAAGTCGCGGGAAACGGACGTTGGAAGGGTAAAGTTGGAAAATGGAATTTTTGTTGGATTTAACCTCGTTGTTTGGCTCCGGTTGTTTGTTTGACTTCGTTTCAAAGCTTATCTTAGGCCCAAAACCCCATAGACCTTACCAAACCCAAACCAAACACACAAAATACCCAAGCCTACCCACAAACCAAAACCCACGCCCAAGGAGATGTGATTCACGCCCATTGCCTTTTAATTTAGGTAGATACACATTTATCACATGCTAAAATCAAGACAAATCCTTTCCTAATTAGAAGAAATCAAATCAAATCCCTTTCCTAATCAAATCCAATCACAATCCTAAATTAGGAGATCTATTCCTTATGAGATACCAATTAGAATAAATGTCACTATCAATAGAAATCCTATTCCTAGTCGGATAAGGAAAGTCTCCTCTCTTTTGCCTATAAAAGAGGCCTTCACCACCCATTCATACCCTAGCACACATATCTCACAAATCACGCCCAAGACACTCCCAAGCCCTCTCTTGCACGCCCAAGAGACCTCCAAGCTCTCCCATTGCCGCAAATCCTCCAAAACCTAAGCCTCCTCCAATTGCCGCCTACCTCCTCCACTCTCTATCCTTCACGCACACCACCCAACACACTGCCCTTTGCCGCATCTTTCAGCCTTTCCATAGCCCTCTAAACACGCCATAAACAGCCCAAAACATGCCCTAAAGTCGCACAAACAGTCCCCACACACAGCCCATCAATTCACGCTGAAACAGTCCCAAAAACACTCACTGCACTGCACACTTTCTGCCACAAATCAGCCCACTGACCTGATCGGTTTTGGCCAGAATTTTAACCCCGAAACAGCCCAAAAAACACCTAAAAACTGCACCAAAAAAAGCACAAAGTTCCCCCTAAAAGCCCTAAAACCGCAAGCCAATTAGCCTCCAAAATCACCCAAAACAGTCCACAAAACGACCAAAACAGTGACCTGAACGTAGCAGGAAAACAGCAGCGAAACAGAGTAAAAATAGCAGCCCGAACAGCAAAACAGCGAGGAAAGACGTTGAGTCGGTGAACTAAAAGAGTAGCGGATCATTCACCCTTCCGACGGACGTGTAACGCCCTTTCCTGAGACGACAAAAGAGGTTAGACCTGAGGGCAACTTTTCACTCATATCTTTTGTTTTAATTATTTATTTTAAGAATATTATTGCATGAGAGTCGTTTGGAGCATGATGTGATTGTTGGATGAGCGGGATATGTGTTCCCTTTGTGGTATATCGGAAGGAACCCGGACGTAAATTCCGTAGCCGATTTCGAATGGACGGTATTGCGGTCTGCACTCGGGATACAACACCACGTACCATTTATGATACATATATCTTGTCTCATCCAAAATTGTATTTGAGCATGTTATAGTTCGTAGGTTGTTTATTTATTATTTAAGCATGATTTAATTTAGTTTATTATTTAATGTTCGAAGCATGATTATCTTATTTAGGCATGTTGTTTCTTATTCTTTATGCATGATGTTTTGTTTAGTTTATGTTTATGTTTAATTAGTTATTCGTTTATTTCGGTTTAATGGTTCAATATGCTCGTTGTGTTACATTGCGTGGATTTATTTGGATGAAAGCATGTTAGATCTAAGTACCCTTGAGCATGATTATTGAGTAGACTTGGTTAGTTCATTGCACAAATTATATCATCACAAGTGACATAAGCAAAGGACCATTCCGAACCCAACGGTTTGAGGTCTTCCCTTGCGAGGGGTGAGTGCGGCCTTAAATCTTTGACCCGGTTCACACCGGGTGGCGACTCCATGTTATTTCGTACTTCCCTACTAGGCCGCGAGCCTAGAACAGCGTCGCCCAGTTTCTATTGTCTACAGTCTGGCGACTCCACTGGGGATTAGAGAATCGGCCTCGAAATCATGTCTTGTGATGTGTATAATTTGTGCATTAGTTGACCATTTCTATAGTGGGTTGAGGGGGTTAATCAAAGGCTTTGTTGAAGCTAGGTGATGGTTGGGTGTCTTCCTTCACTCAATACCCTTCGGGGAAAAGCTGTGAAGGCACCTAGATAATCATTACTTGTAGCTCATTGTAACATACTAGTTTGGAGGACTCATTGTTTATTCCTGACACCAAGCGATAAGAGCCTAAGGGGCTTGGGTACTTAAGAGAGCCTCGCTCCACCCTCCCTCTGGGGAATCTACAACGGGAAATCCATTCGACAGTTAGTCACACATCGTAACTCGTTGGCACGTACCGAAAGGTATAAAAAAGGTGCACTCCCTTGGTCGCTTGAACCCTTGAGTGGGGAGTCCTAGTTGTGGGCAAACCTTCGTCAGCGAGAGCCTTTGTCCGCGCCCCGTGAACTCACTTATGAAACTTAGCCATAAAGAACCGGTAGTTATTTATTTTATGATTATGTGTTGGACCGCCGTCATTTGGATCCAGTTGGACCTTTTGTCAAAAGATGTGAACTTGTTGGGCCATTTAAATTGGGACAAGTTCGTGTCCTTTGGAAGTTGGGTCAAAAGCTTCTAAAATGTCGATGAGCCACTTTGCATTTGGACCCCTTATTATTTGAAGTCGTTTAGCCATGCTATCGCAAAGTGTAAACCTGTTGGGCCTTTTCAACTGGGACAAGTTTGCACCGCGCAATGGTGTGATTGAATACTTTAAAATGATGATGGGCCAATTAGTATAAAGTTTACGGGTTTATTTATTATATACATCTCATGCACTTCATACATACATGCATCATATTAACCCCATGTGTCTCAAAGAGCCATCATAGATTCCCGTTGGGTTAGGTAAGAAGGGAGACTAATCAAAAAGCCATCAGTGATCATGAGTGAATCAGTGAATGAGGGGTCTCGAATGGATCAGATTGAAGCTAATCTCGCCAAAATGACTGAACAAATGCAAGCTCTGACTACTGCCATGTCTAATATGGTTGTACCCCGCGCTGTGGGAGGATCTGAGAATGAGAGGCGTGAGGGGCCTCTAAGTGGTTTGAATGATGATGCTCCAGTGTTTGATGATGACTTGGCTGACTATACCACCGGGAGAATGGCTGGTACTCAGGTTGAAATGCAAAGGCTCCGTGATCAGATGGAGTCTGTCACCCGTAAGCTAAGGGGGAAGCATGAGGATCTACTGGATTATGATTCAATGACCTTCGAGGAGTAGCTGCCGGCACATTTTAAAATGCCTGACATTGCTAAGTTTAATGGGAATGGAGAACCGAGGGTCCATTTGCGACAGTATGTCTCAGTGATGAGTTCGGTTGGCCTATCTCAGCGCCAAGTCAAGAAGATGTTCGGAATGTCACTCGAGGGTGCACCTGTGGTTTGGTATCATTGCCTAGAGAAGAAGGTTAAAGAGGATTGGAGGGAGTTGGCGGATGCCTTCTTGAAGCAGTATGTAACTGACTTAGAGATCGACTTGTCGCTCCGCGACTTGGAGAATACTAAGTAGAAGCCTGAGGAAAGCTTTAAGGAGTACGTTGACCGCTGGAGAAGCCAGCTATTAAAGATGCAGACCAGGCCTTCTGAGAAGGATCAGATTAAAATGATCATAAAGGGGACTTGACATCAATGATTGTAGATTTCCGACAGCTGAGGGAAACCGTCATGGACATTGAGGAGGAGGAAGCTGAGAACAGAAAGTTTTACGGCCAGAGTAAAAGAAATTTTGGGGGGTATTCGGAGACCAAACCCACTTCTGCCGAGATCGCTACTGTCAAGAATAGGCGATTCTCCCATCTTGGTAGACCTATGTCAAAAGTGCTTGAGAAGCTAAAAGAACAAGGACTCCTAAAGCCTTTAGAACCTAGACCGATCCCAAACCCTGTGCCACACTACTTTGACCTAAACCAATATTGCCACTTCCACCAGCAAAAGGGCCATGACACTAATAACTGTACCCGCCTCCGGCATGAAATCCAAGACCTCATCGACACCCACAAAATACCCAACCCAGAGAAAGGACAACCAAACACATACAATAACCCCTTGCCTGACTACCACTCCGTTCCACCACCCACCTATATGATCAACTCTGGCCTACCTGAAAGTTTCGTCCTCCAAAACCTCAACCACCAATCTTCTTACATGGACAGCGATGAAAAACCATAGGCCGAGGAAGAAGGCACTGCTGTTTCTCCTAGTTTATTTGAGCTTGCATTTTTAATAAAGACATTAATTCGTTTACTTGCTCGAACCTTTTCTCAACAATAATAAAGAAGTTCATTTCGCTTACTTGCTTGAATCTCCTATTCTCAACCTGCAACATGTGTACATTTGACAAAAGCATCCAACCTTGGTACTATGATACTTAGTGATGTTTAGAACATGAGGAATCCTTGGAATAAGCAAAGCAGAAAAGATAAGATAGCCATGCAGAAATTAGGGAACGGGAGCAGTGAGACTATCAGACTTGGAAGGGAAAAAGTTCACCGAGCCGATCAATGTTGACAGACTGAAGCTGTATTTCGCCTGAGGGACAAAAGACTGGATAGTCACCCGCAAAAGATCTAACCCGACGGGAAAAGAAACTCATGCATGCATGCATACATATAACCCATTATTGCATTCTTTTTTGTGTTTTGTTTTGTATTCACATGTGTCGAAGACAGAAAAAAAAATAGTAAAGACAAGTCAATCAGAAACATGCATAGTATCGGATTCGGGTAGTAATCCTAAGGCTGAGGTCCACATAAGTGTTAATATTTGGGTAATAATTTGAGGGTTAAGGCCCATTTGAGTTTGAGGTACGGGTATGGATCCCAAAGGCGAAGTCCACCTTGTCAGCAGTAGAAAGGAAGAATTCCTTAGAGCGAGTGAGTGAAAAAAAAAAGTGAGAGAGAAGTCTTCGGTAATTAGACATATGTCCGGTGATGACATTGAGTGCTATAGTGAGGAGCCTTAGAAACAATAAGTACGAGAAGTGTTCTCCACCGGTATGCTGAATATATTGATCTTGATTAGACTCATAAAGCACTTGATAAAGGTATCTCAGCAGTTGAAGCCTGAGCGGTTGATGAGATGACTAGTTGAAGCAATCGTGGATCGGTGAATGACCGTTTGCCTGGATGTCCACCTTGATTTGCTTATGCTACGATATATGATATGGTTGGAAATCAAGAAAAAAGTCTATGCAATGAAAAGAAAAAAAATTGACCGCCTATAACGATAAGCGTGAAGCTACCCATGGGCGAGTATTAGGACCACCATGAGGAGAAATGCTACCTTAAAGGGTAGGTGTGCCGAGAAAAGAAAAGAGAAAAAGAAAGAAAAAGAAAAAAAAGAAAAAAAAAGAAAAAGAGAGAGCGAGAAAAACTAAAAGAAAGAGACAAGGGCGAAATACAAGAGACCATATCATGTTGAGTATGCTGAAGTAATCACAGAATGTGATTAAGACATTCAGGTTGGTTAGACCCACTGGTCCGATTCTCTGAAGCGAAATCATCGAATTGGCTTGCTTGAGGAATAAGCTGTGAAAGATCCTTGGCATACACACACTAGGAGTCTAGTTCGGATCACCTATTCAGACGATCGGAGTTAAGCATATCGAGTACTTTGAAGATTCTCTGGCTTTGACACCAAGCATTCGTTGAGGATGAAAATATATCTAGTTATCATGGATTATATTGTGAGAGGAATTGCAATATGCTAAGAGGAATCATTGGCATCAGTATCAGTTTATGCCGGATATGACATTCTGGGGGCGAGGCCCATATTACATCAAATCAGTTCTGCCGGGTATGGAATTCTGGGGGTGAGGCCCACATTAATTCAGATCAGTTCTGCCGGGTATGGCATTCTGGGGGCGAGGCCCACATTACATCAGATCAGTTTTCCAGGTACGAAACTTCGGGTAAAGAGACACATCAGTAGAGTTTTGGAATGAATCCAGGGAATGAATCCCAAGGCCGAGGCCCACGTCGTCAGAATTTGGAATGAATCCAGGGAATGAATCCCAGGGCCGAGGCCCACATCATCAGAATTTGGAATGAATCCAGGGAATGAATCCAGGGTCGAGGCCCATATCAGCAGAATTTTGGAATGAATCCAGGGAACGAATCCCAGGGCCGAGGCCCACATCAGCAGAGTTTTGGAATGAATCCCAGGGCTGAGGCCCATGTTGTCAGAATTTGGAATGAATCCAGGGAATGAATCCCACGGCCGAGGCCCACATCGTCAGAATTTTGGAATGAATCCAGGGAATGAATCCCAGGGCCGAGGCCCACATTGTCAGAATTTTGGAATGAATCGAGGGAACGAATCCCAGGGCTGAGGCCCACATCAGTAGAGTTTTGGAATGAATTCAGGGAATGAATCCCAGGGCCGAGGCTCACGTTGTCGGAATTTGGAATGAATCCAGGGAATGAATCCCAGGGCCGAGGCCCACTTCACCAGTAGTTTTGGGAATGAATCTCAGGGTCGAGGCCCACTTTATCAACTCGTTTCGGAAATGGACCATCAACACATCAGCGATGCCTCGGAAATGGGGTTTAGCATGCCGAAAATGGCACTCCGAAAATGGAGCACGGTTCGGAAATGGACCATCATCATATCTGCGACACCCTAAGTACGGGGTTAGCACAACCAGATCATCATGTTGAGGGCAAGGTCCCTATTGTCAATGGTGTTGGGTCGAGGTGCCCAGGGTCAAGGTGCCCCCGTTGTAGTTCCGGGTCGAGATGCGTGCCCAGGGTCGAGGTGCCCACTACATCATCATATTCAGGGCGAGGTCCCTATTGTCAGCGGTATTGGGTCGAGATGCGTGCCCAGGGTCGAGGTGCCCCCGTTGTCATTAGCAGTTCCGGGATGCGTCCCAGAGTCGAGGTGCCCATCGCACAATCAACTCAGTTCGAAGCAGTAGGCAAACCAGGTGGCAGGTGGCGAGCCAGGTAAGTGAAAATGCATTGCATGTACTTTGATAGGATTGTCATTGTCACACACTGTACAAGTCCCATCAAAGTGGGGGTGACTGTAGGCATTGCATTTTTACACATTAGCCCAATGATGAGTCTCGTATGGAGGCAACTACCTCTTTAGTCATGAAAGTCGCGGGAAATGGACGTTGGAAGGGTAAAGTTGGAAAATGGAATTTTTGTTGGATTTAACCTCGTTGTTTGGCTCCGGTTGTTTGTTGGACTTCCGTTTCAAAGCTTATCTTAGTCCCAAAACCCCATAGACCACTTACCAAACCCAAACCAAACACAAAATACCCAAACCTACCCACAAACCAAAACCCACTCCCAAGGAGATGTGATTCACGCCCATTGCCTTTTAATTTAGGTAGATACACATTTATCACATGCTAAAATCAAGAAAAATACTTTCCTAATTAGAAGAAATCAAATCAAATCTCTTTCCTAATCAAATCCAATCACAATCCTAAATTAGGAGATATATTCCTTATGAGATACCAATTAGAATAAATGTCACTATTAATAGAAATCTTATTCCTAGTCGGATAAGGAAAGTCTCATCTCCTTTGCCTATAAAAAGAGGCCTTCACCACCAATTCAAACCCTAGCTCACATACCTCTCTCACACGCCTAAGATATTCACGCCAATCTCAAGGAATTTCAGAACCATTCACATGCCCAAAGACCTCCCAAAACTCTCTCCCACTGCCGCATATACAAACCCCCAAAACCCTTGCATTGCGGTGAACCATACACTCTTCCTCCTCTCATTGCCGCACAACCCCATCCAACACACACCTCCAACTGCCGCACCTAGCTTCCTTCACAGCCCTAAACTCAAGCCAAAATAGACCTTGAAACACCCCCAAAAACCCCTTAAAATCACACCCAAACAGCCCCCGCATTACCCTCCACTGCACGCCCAAAACAGCCCCCACTGCACTGCCTTATTCACTGCCGAAAATTAACCCATTGCACTGCCAGTTTTGCCGCAACTTTAAGCCTCAAAACAACCCAGAAAACAACCTAAAACTGTACTTAAAAAACTGCATAAACACCCCCAAAAAACCCCTCAAAACCGCTGCCCCATTAGCCTTCAAAATCACTCGAAACAGTCCACTAAATGACCAAAACAGTGACCTGAAATGGTGCAGCGAAACAGCAGCAAAACAGCAGCGAAACGGACCAAAAACAGCAGCCCGAACAGCAAAAAACTGAGGAAAGACATTGATTAGACAAATCGGAAAAGTATCGGATCAATCTCCCTTCCAACGGACGTGTAACGCCCTTTCGTGAGTCGATAAAAGAGGTTAGACCTGAGGGCACAGTTTTATTCATTATCTTTTGTCTATTTTATTTAATTTCAATAGTACCGCATGAGAGTCGTTTGAGGCATGATGTGATTGTTGGATGAGCTGGATATATGTTCCCTTTTGTGGTAAATCGGATGGAAACCCGGATATAAATTTCATAGCCGATTCCGAATGGACGGTAGTATAATCTGCACTCGGGATACAATGCCATGTACCGCTTAAGATACATATGTCTCGTCTCATCCAAAATTTGTATTTGAGCATGTTATAGTTCGTAGGTTGTTTATTTATTATTTTAAGCATGATTTAATTTAGTTTATTATTTAATGTTCGAAGCATGACTATGTTATTTAGGCATGTTGTTTCTTTATTCTTTATGCATGATGTTTTGTTTAGTTTATGTTTATGTTTAATTAGTTATTCGTTTATTTCGATTTAATGATTCAATATGCTCGTTGTGTTACATTGCGTGGAGTTACTTGGATGAAAGCATGTTAGATCTAAGTACCCTTGAGCATGATTATTGAGTAAACTTGGTTGGTTCATTGCACAAATTATATCATCACAAGTGACATAAGTAAGGGACAATTCTGAACCCAACGGTTTGAGGTCTTCCCTTGCGAGGGGTGAGTGCGGCCTTAAATCTTTGTCCCGGTTCACACCGGGTGGCGACTCCATGTTATTTCGTACTTCCCAACTAGGCCGCGAGCATAGAACAGCGTCGCCCAGGTTCTGTTGTCTACACCAAGTTTTCCCTGATCGAATGAGTGCTATACCGAATGGGCTATACGGTACCCCTCCTGAGATGTTTAGCAGAAGAGAAGGCTGACTATGTGCTCAGGGAAATTCATGGGGAATCTATGGGAGTCACGCCGGAGGACAATCAATTGCCTTTAAATCTTTAAGTCAAGGGTTCCACTGGCAGCCATGCATCAAGACGGTATAAGGGTGGCCCGAAAATGTGAAGGATGCCAGAAGAATGCCAATATTCACCACCAGCCGGCAGAACAGTTGACTACCATGTCCAGTCCTTGGTCGTTCACCCAGTGGGGGCTGGATATCATCGAGCCGATGTTGAGGGGGCGAGCGCAGGCGAAGTACGCCATTGTTGCCATAGATTATTTCACCAAATGGGTGGAAGCCGAACCCCTATCCGCTATCACAGAGAAGAAAGCTACGGAGTTTTTGAAAAATAATATTATCTGCATGTTCGGAAATCCTCGGGCCGTCATCACTGATAACAGAAAATAGTTCGATAGCAAAGGCTTCAGGAAGCTCTGTGAAGACCTCCAAATCGCCTTAAGATTTGCCTCACCTGCCCATCCCAAGTCAAACGGGCAGGTTGAGGCGACAACAAAAAACCATTAAGGCAAATCTTAAAGCTCGGCTCGGGGCCTGTAAGGGCTTATGGGTCGAGGAGTTACCGGAAGTGTTGTGGGCGCACCAGACGACCTGTAAGGATTCCACAGGGGAAACCCCGTTTTCCTTATCATACGGATGCGAAGCAGTTATTCTAGCAGAGATCGGAGTAACTACCCATAGGGTCCGGCATTTTAAGGACGGACAAAATGAAGAACTCAATAGAAGTCATCTCGACCTGATCGAAGAAAAGAGAGAGAAGTCAACTATGAATGCAGCAATCTACCCGCAAAGAATGGCCCGTTTCTACAACAAAAAAGTTCGAACCCGTGTCTTTCTTCCATGTGACTTGGTATTTGATGAGTGATAAATGTATCACTATTTCCCACTCATTTAACTTAATATTTTGTATAGTTTCTTGAGTTTTGTGAATATTTTGATGTGCTTTGTGTTATTTTGTAGATAAATAAAGTTTCATGACATTCTGGAGGTGATTTGGAGCAAAACTGTGAAATTTGGTGAAATTTGGCAAAAAGGGTATTTTGGTAATTTTGGACGTCCCGACACAAAAGGGGTATTTTGGTAATTGTCCCGACACCGAAATAAAATTTCAAGACATTCTGGAGGTGATTTGGAGCAAAACTGTGAAATTTGGCAAAAGGGGTATTTTGGTAATTTTGGACGTCCCGACGCAAAGGGTATTTTGGTAATTTTGGGCGTCTGCCAAGTGTCAAAGATTCAACGAGCCGTCTTTTTTAGCACACCACGCCACGTGTCGAAATTTCAGCGATTCAAGAAATAATAATAATAAAATAATAAAAATCAGAAAAATAATAAAAAATTCAAAAATCAAAAATAATAATAAAAAATTAGATTTTTTGCCTATAAATAGATTTCGAATTTTTAGTTTCAAATGTACCTCTTCCTCTGAAATCCTTATAAATAAAATAGAGTTCTTCTTATTTTCTTCTTTTATTCAGTTTTATTTACGCTTTGTAGTAGTAATTATATCCATCCATGAGGGGGTAACCTCTTCATGCTGAGGTAATAAGGTAATTCTTTTACTATTGCTTTTTAGATTAATCTCCCTTAAAATATGATATATAAACTATTTAAAATCAGATTAATAAAGGATACCGCCATTCCGGACGGTTGGTTATTTAATTTAATCTGGTTAACCTGACTTAATGAGGATACCGCCACACTGGACGGTTGGTTTAAGTTTATATTTCTGTTCCGCCTTATGGCTGGTATATTTGAATTTGACTTAATCAGGATACCGCCATTCTGGACGGTTGGTTTAAAATATCACAAGTTAATATATTATTATTTTATGGGAGATATCTAAATAGTATATAGTAGAAGTTATTTCCTTTTACCTTAGCATTTCATTTATTTATTTTAATTACTTTCTGCAATTTCATTTTTTGTCTTTTAAGTTATATCAGCTTTAGTTATGTGTGTAACTAAGTTAAATATCTAGGGTTGTGATTAAATCTAATATCACCGGATTTAAAAAGGGTTAGATTATAGTGGGTAATTAAAAGAGTTATTTGTTGAGTCATAATCTTAATGCTTTTTATTAACTGATCACTAATAAAATTGATTAGGTAAACTTAAAATGAACTAGACATAGGGATTTTAAGTTTAAGACCTTAGTCTCAACAACCCACGATCTTCCTTAAGGATAGATAAACCTTTAATAGATTTCCTTACAGGATAGGAATATACCTGTCGGGCGGGGGTAGTCATAATTGGAACTCAATCTTAATGAATCTAGGTAATTTAATTGACATAGACATATGGTTCAATTGGATTATACTAGGTATTTGTAAATGATCATTCGGAAGAGGCTTTGACATAATTTAGTGTTCCAGATTAATAATTCAATATTTTACCCAACTATAATATAACTACTTCATCTTTTAATAGATATTAGAAAGATTCACAACCCTAGATCTTTAAGTCTTTTATTTTCCTTAGTATTTTCTTGTGTCTTTTTATTTTTTTATTTTGCAACGCCACATTCAACCCAAACAAACAAACAATCTCTCTATTCTCCATTTAATTAGATATTTGTAAATAAATAGATTCAACAATTAATAACAATAGTAGGAATTAAGTCCTCGTGGGATCGATATTTTTATACTACTTGAACGATACGTGCGCTTGCGTTATACGTGTGTGTTTACGCCGGTCAAGTTTTTGGCGCCGTTGCCGGGGACTTATTTTTCTTGAGTTGTAATTTTGAAACTATCAAATTTACTTATATCTAATTTTCTTCTTTTATTTTGTAATTTTATTTCTTTTGTTTTCAGGTTATTAAAAAAAAATGGAACACTACTGGGAGATTGAAAGATCACGAGCATTACAAGAAGATACACCTCAAATCTGGGAGCAACAGTCCAGTTTTCTGAGGCCTGTTGTTCAGCCCAACGAACATCACTGGATGCCAGAATCAAGCAATACACATTTGCTCAACAGAATGAAGTGGGAAGATGTGTAATTTGTGATGGTAACCACCCGAGCGATCAATGTATTTACCTTTCAGAGTGGCAGAATTTTTTGACTCAACCAAGGTACGAAGAATCATCACATTTTCCATCTTATCCACCATCTTCCTTTGATTCTTATCAAGAACCAAAACCATCCGAGGAAGATCAATTGATTCACATGTTCAAAGAACAAAAAGCTCGATTTGATGCACAAATTCAGAGTAACTCAGAATCCATACAGAAAATGACAGATCAGATCAGACAATTAACAGAAAACCAGAACATCATACCTCAGAATCAGTTTCAGATGACACTGATGAAGCCTTCGAGAACCCAGAAATTCATAATGACACCTTACAAAGGAGGAGGCTGAGGGGAGAATCAAC
>SKCR01007365.1:0-34255 GCA_019454045.1 Zanthoxylum bungeanum | reverse complement strand
GATAACGATTAATTTGGAATTAATCGGTAAATTAATATATTCGATATATTAAATGAAATAAGATTTCGACGCAGAATTGAAATTGGATTTTAATTCGGGCGAACGAATTAATTTAGAATTAATTCGTTAGCGACGTGAATAGTGAATTCGCTAGGCGTAATCATTTAATTACGACACAACGGAAAGTTCGTTAATTTGGAATTAGCGAACCCGAGCCCGAGTGTGATTGCGAGCGCATTCATATTTCGAATTCGAGTGCGGCGTCGCAAGTCGCATCAAGCGTCAAATCATTCGTCACATCAAGCGTCAAATCAAATGTCACTTTGAGTGATGTGATTGATTGATGTGATTGATTGATTGATTGAAAAGACAACTAGTCACTTTGAGTGATGGTAGTTGTTGGAATAGTTGATGTAGTTTGGTGGGAGATTTTATTACCTTTTTATTTTGATTTTTTGAAAAGAAAAATAAATGGTAATTGTTATATATTTTTGGAAAATATATAAGCAAAAGTCTTTACACATTTTACAGAGACATAACACAACTTCTTCTCTCTCAATTCTCTCTCACTCTCTCACGTTTTTCTTCACTGGTTTTGAACCAGAAATGGCGTGACACTAAGGGGAAGCAAGAGTGATTTTCATGGTGAGAAATCAAGTGCTAGCACACTTACGAGTCTTGCGAAGGTGGTAGGGAGGTTCACCCATGAGCCGGGATCCGTCGGACGAGGCTTGGAGCTCCGTTTGCATCTCAAAATCTGAAAATTGAGGCAGTGGACTGGTCAGTTTTGGCGTGAAAGGCAGTGGGCTTTTTGGCTTCATTCGTCTCCAAATCGTCTCAACCGATCGATGTGAGTATTCCGCAACTTCGTCGATATGTATTCGCAATGTTTTTCATGCTTATAATCGATCCGGGACCATAATAGAAACCAACACTATCCAGAGCGAAGCTGTTTCCCATACCATCGGTGAAACACAACCTCCTATTACACTTGCATGAGTATCCAATACCCAAATATATGAGAACTATGTCGTTGTGCCCTCACAACGCGCACAAGTGCAATACTAGTCTTTTACGTATCTATCGATGTCCAATCTCGATAATACTCTGACTAGGGATATTTAATGATTTATCCTACGTGGACTGATACTGTCTCATATCATTCTCCGTCCAGGAACAAATCATAGGGACCTCTCATCATTTATATATCTAAGGTGATCTAATCACAAATAATAAGAGAGCAATCTCCTTTGTCACATAGTTAATTTGTACAACAACACCATGATCTGTACAAATAGTGACGCTATGGGTCATAATTGTCCAACAGGGAGACTGTCATGGACATTGAAGACGAAGAGGCGGAAAACAGAAAATTCTATGGTCTGAACAGGAGGCCCATTGGGGGAACATCGGGAGCAAAACCCGTTTCTGCTGAGATTGCGCTATCCGGAACCGGCAGTTTTCCAACTTGGGAAGGCCCATGTCCAGGTGCTAGAGAAATTGAAGAGGCAAGGGCTCTTAAAACCCTTGGAAGCCAAACCATTACCCAATCCCCTACCATCACATTATAACCTAAGCCTTTACTGTCACTTTCACCAACAAAAGGGCCATGACACCGACAACTGCACCCGACTCCGCCATGAAATCCAAGACCTGATAGACTCCAAGAAAATACCTGACCCAGAAACAGAACAGCCTGACACACACAGAAACCCCTTACCCAACTACCGTGTCGTACCATCACCAGCCTATATGATCAATTCTGGCCTCCCAGAAGACCTTGTCCTGAAATCCTTTCACCCTCAAGCCTTCTGCCTGGGAATCTGGGATAGTACTAGTGAAGATGAGTTTGAGCATGGGAAAAACTTTTGGCTTGATTCTCTAGCAGTGATGAGGAAGAAGTAAGGGGAATGACGCGCAGTGGTCGTTTCTACAATGATACGGAGGAAAAGGGTAAGGAAGTTTTGACAGATGGTAGAGAAGTGGTTGAGACTGCAGAAATACTGAAGGGATATAGTGCTGAGGCAATTGAGGAAGACTAGAGCACAAGTGAGTATCTGGGAACTGTTATGTGCATCTCGGGAGCATAGGCAGGCTATGGTTGAGGCCTTGAGCAAGATTGTGGTACCGGAAGACGCCAACCCTGCAATGTTTGTTGGGTCGGTTCAGAAAGAAGCTTTGCAGATATCTTTTTCTGAGGATGAACTCCCGGCGGAGGGGAGAAATCATAACAGGCCTCTATTTATCAGGGCCGAGGTAGGGGCAAGAGAACTTCATGTGTAATGGTGGATGACGGTTCGTCCATCAATGTGTGCCCGCTAAAATTCTGGCGAGATTGGGTATGAAAGCAACAGACTTGGACCCCTCCAGTATGACTATTAAGGCTTATGATGACAGTAAAAGGGGAGTTGAGGGTACCTTTGTGGCTATGGTCAAGGTAGGACCGATTAAAGATGAGGTCGAGTTCACAGTACTGGACATCCCGCTACTTTCGTCTTATTGTTGGGAAGGCCTTGGTTTCACAAACTTGGGGGCGTGCCTTCCACTTTGCATCAGATGATCAAGTTCCCATATGAGGGAGAAGTTGTCACCATCCGGGCTGAGTTAGATAATGTCGTGGCTGCCTTTGAGATACAACCTTTCACGAGGTTTCAGGTGTCAGCTACTTTTGAGGAGTGGGTGGATCCTAGGGTGGCTAGGATTATGGAGAAAATGAAGTTTGAGTCGGGTAAAGGTTCAAAAATGCCAGATTTCAGAGGACAGACTACTCGGAAGGGTTTGGGGTACAAGTCTGATGAAGAAAAGCCAAAGGTCAAGAAAAAGGGCCTGAAACTGATGGAATGTTTTGTGAAAGCTTCAGGATATCAAGGGGAGCCTGAGCCTGTGGAAGTTAATGGAATTGTGGTACCTGGGTTTGAGATCTTCCAAGATATGTTGGGTAAGAAGCTGATAGTTGAAGAAATTATGGAGAAAGAAGAAGAGAATTGGGAGGAAGAATTGATGAAGTTGGAGAGCCTGACTATGGGAGAGGACGAAAAGCCTGAGGAAGATCTGATTGCAGAGGAAGAAGTGTCTATAGATGATGAAGACATTTACCTTCCTGATTTGTTTGAATGTACTTCCGCATTATCCAATAATAAAGACATCTCTTTTGTTTACTTGTCTGAGTCATTTCCATTCACACTACACGAATCAAGCATATTTGACATCAGTTCAGCCAGAACTATTGCATTTAACTTGGGTACACTTGAGAACCCCAAAGAAATTCTGATTGCAAGTGAAGTAACCTCCGAAGAGAGGGAGAAACTAGAAGAAGTGTTGGTCAGATATGCCAAAGTATTTGCTTGGTCCTATGAGGACATGCCTGGGGTAGACTGAAATATTGCCCAGCACACAATACCAACTTATCCGAATATGAGACCAATAAAACAGAAACTCCGACGGATGAGACCAGAATGGGCTGAGAAAGTCAGAGAGGAAGTTAAGAAACAGATAGATGTGGGGTTCCTGGAAGTAGTAAAGTATCTGAATGGTTGGCTAACATAGTACCGGGGCCGAAGAAAGATGGGAAGGTCAGAATGTGTGTAGACTACAGAGATCTCAACAAAGCTTGTCCGAAAGATGATTTTCCTTTGCCGCATATAGATGTTCTGGTTGATAGCGCGGCTTTATCCGCTATGTATTCATTTGCAGATGGGTTTTCAGGTTACAATCAGGTTCTCATGGCTGAGGAAGATAAACACAAGACAGCATTTGTTACCGAGTGGGGTACTTATTGTTACAAGGTTATGCCGTTTGGGCTTAAGAATGCGGGAGCTACTTATCAGCGGATGGCCACTACACTTTTCCATGACTTGATGCACAAAGAGATTGAGGTGTATGTAGATGACATGATGGTGAAATCAGAGACAAGGGTGGGCATATTGAAGCACTGGAAAGGTTTCTTCAGAGAGTTGACAGATACAACCTGCGGCTAAACCCTAAGAAATGTGTGTTTGGGGTGACATCAGGGAAATTGCTTGGTCATACAGTGGGAATGGGCGGAATAGAGGTAGACTCCGAAAAGATCAAGGCAATCACAGAAATGCCTGCACCGAAGACAGAAAAGAAGTCAGAGCATTCTTGGGGAAGATTCAGTACATCAGTCGGTTCATTGCCAAGTTGACATCGGTATGTGAGCCTATCTTCAAACTGTTGAGAAACGATCAGCCAGTGCGATGGAATGAACAGTGTCAGACAGCCTTCGACAGAATCAGAGAGTACTTGGTAAAGCCACCTGTATTGAAACCTCCGAGACCGGTCAGACCTTTGATATTGTATTTGGCTATAGAATCAGAAGCATGGGGGCAATGATGGTACAGCAGAGAGATGAGACAGGGGTAGAACATGCCGTTTACTATCTGAGTAAGAAGATGCTCCCGTATGAGGCTCGATATCAGGAGGTTGAGAAGATCTGTCTTGCAGTGGTATGGGCTTCCAGAAAGTTGCGGCATTACTTCCAGTCATACAAGATCCAGGTAGTGGCAAAGGAGAATCCTCTGAAGTATCTTCATTCGGTTCCTTCACTAGTGGGAAAATTGGGCAGATGGTTGGTATTGCTGACAGAGTTTGACATTGAGTATCTCACCTCCAAAGTGATCAAAGGGCGAGCAGTAGTAGCAGAGTTTCTGGCATTGCAACCTGTTGAGGGGGATCAGTATAAGTTTGAATTTCCAGATGAAGAGATCCAAGCGATAACAGTTCAGAGATGGAAGATGTTTTTTACGGAGCAGTGAATTACAAGGGAGCCGGAATTGGGATCGTGATAGTGACCCCCGAGGGAGAGACTTTGCCTTTAGCCAAGAGGTTGACATTCAGAGTGACTAATAACATGGCCGAGTATGAAGCATGTGCTTTTGGTTTGACAACATTGATAGCCTTGAAGGCCGGGAGTGTGGAAGTCTACGGAGATTCTATGTTGGTAGTCCAACAGATGCGAGGAGAATGGGAATTGAAAGAAAACGGTTGAAGCCTTACCTTTTTCACCTCAGAAAGTTGGCACAGGTTATCCCCGAGTGTAAGTTTCAGCACTTACCGAAGAAGAGAATCAGATGGCAGATGCATTGGCTACACTTGCAGCGACTTGGGAAAATCCAGAAAAGTTAGTGATGAGACCGTTGATACTGACAACAGCAAGCAAACCTGTTTATGAGATAGAAAGAATTCTGGAAGTTGAGGTCGACGATGGTAAACCTTGGTATTATGACATTCAGAGGTATTTGGAACATGGTGAACTCCCACAAGGGGCAGGCAGAAAAGACAGAATAGCCATCCAGAAGTTAGCTTCCCAGTATGTGACTTTGAAAGGGGAACTGTACAAGAGGCAAGCAAACGGTATTCAGTTGAAGTGTTTGAGAAAAGAAGAAGCTTAGCATGTAATGGAAGAAATACATGCTGGGGTATGTGGTCCGCACATGAACGGGTTGAATCTGTCCCGCAAGATAGTGAGACAAGATTTTTATTGGTCAACCATGGAAACAGATTGCGCGAAGATGGTGAAGCACTGTCATGACTGTCAAGCACATGGTAATTTGAATCACTTACCTCACACAGAATTGCACGGGTTGTCAGAGCCGTGGCCTTTCTCAGCATGGGGGATTGATATGATTGGGGAAATTCGACCGAATGCATCAAATGGGCATCGCTTCATAGTAGTGGCAGTAGATTACTTCTCGAAGTGGGTGGAAGCCGAATCATTCCGTAATGTTACAGCAAAGCAGATGGCAAAGTTTATAGCTCGGAACCTCATTTGTCGGTATGGTATGCCGCATCATGTAGTGACAGACAACGGGGTCCAGTTTCAAGGAGAGACGAAGGCAATGTTACAGAGGTATGGGATAGGCCACCACAAGTCATCACCGTACAGGCCGCAGGCAAATGGGGCAGTTGAGGCAGCCAACAAGACTATAAAGACAATTTTAGCCAAGATGACAGAAAATTGCAGAGATTGGGCTGAGAAATTACCGTATGCTTTGTGGGGGTACAGAACATCAGTAAGAACAGCAACAGGGGCCACACCTTACTCTTTGGTCCATAGAATGGAAGCAGTATTGCCGGTAGAAGTGGAAATACAGTCTATGAGGGTATTAACAGAGGCAGAATTACCGGAACAGGATTGGGCCGCACAGAGGTTTGATCAGTTAGCACTATTGGACGAGAAGAGAACGAAGTCTTTGTATCACATGCAGTTGTATCAGAAGAGACTAGCCCGGGCATTCAACAAGAAAGTGCGTCCTACAAAGATCAGAAAGGGTGATTTGGTACTTAAGTAGTCGAAGCCGTCGACGACGGATCCGAGAGGGAAATTCAGACCTAACTGGGAAGGACCTTACATAGTGTAGAAGGTAATGGGAAATGGGGCAGTGAGGTTATCAGACTTGGAAGGAAACGAGTTCACCGAGCCGATCAACGTAGACAGATTGAATCAATACTTTGCCTGAGGGGGAGAAGACCGAGCAGTCACCACGGGAATTAGCAGAAGACCTAACCCAACGGAATAAGAAAATCATTCATGCATACACGTAACATTGCATTCCCTTCATGTTTGTTTTTGTTTTGTGTTCGCAGGTTCGAAGAAAGGAGAAAGCGGCAGAAATGAGCCAAGCAGCGTCAGCGTAATTTCAGTTTTTGGGATGAGTCCCAAGGGGCGAGGCCCATATCAGCTTGAGGGCGAGGCCCCCGTTGTCAGTTGTAGTTCCGGGTCGAGGTGCCCAGGGTCGAGGTACCTACTACATCATCAGTTCGAGGGCGAGGTCCCTATGGTCAGCGGTGTTGGGTCGAGGTGCCAAGGGTCGAGGTGCCCCCGTTGTCAGTTGTAGTTCCGGGTCGAGGTGCCCAGGGTCGAGTTGCCCACTACATCATCAGTTCGAGGGCGAGGTCCCTATTGTCAGCGGTGTTGGGTCGAGGTGCCCAGGGTCGAGGTGCCCCCGTTGTCAGTTGTAGTTCCGAGTCGAGGTGCCCAGGGTCGAGGTACCCACTACATCATCAGTTCGAGGGCGAGGTCCCTATAGTCAGCGGTGTTGGGTCGAGGTGCCCAGGGTCGAGGTGCCCCCGTTGTCAGTTGTAGTTCCGGGTCGAGGTACCCACTACATCATCGGTTCGAGGGCGAGGTCCCTATTGTCAGCGGTATTGGGTCGAGGTGCCCATGGTCGAGGTGCCCCCGTTGTCGGTTGCAATTATTGGGACGCGTCCCAGGATCGAGGTCCGCTGTAGCACCAACTCAGCTCGAGGCAGCAGCCGAGCCAGGTAAGTGAAAATGCATTGCATAACTTTGATAGGATTGTTCAAAGTCACACACTGTACAAGTCCCATCAAAGTGGGGGCGACTGTAGGCATCGCATTTTCGCATGTGAAACCCGATGATGAGTCTCAGTTGGAGGCACTACCTTTTTATCTAAGGATATTGCGGGAAACGGAGGTCGGAAGGGGAAATTCAGAATAAGTACGTCATCAAGTTCATTTCACAAGTTCACTGTCTTCGTTAGTGCTGCGTTCGTTACTTCGTTCGAACGTCAGGCAGATTGCGGACGTTCGTGTAGCGTTCTAATTGGCGTTCGAATGGCGTCGGTGTTTCTGGTTTTGCTGCTAACCTCGCACCCCAGCCCAATTAGCCCCCCAAAGCCCATAAAACACATCCCAATTAATAAAACACATTTAAAACACATGGGAAATTAAATTAAATATTAAATAAAATATTTAAACCATTTACCAATTAAATAAAACATAAAATATAATCATACCTAATAAAGATAAATCAAATATATTAATTTCCTAACCAAACAAAATCACATACTAAATTAAAAAGATGTCATGCCTAATTAAAATCAATCATAACAAATTAAATATTTTGCATTCCTAATCTAGCCAAATTTTGTCCCCCATCAAATCCCTTGCTATCCTTGTCTAACACCAAATCATATCTCTCTTTAATGCCAAAATCCCTTCCTTGTGAGACAAGGTAAAACCCTAGCCCTTCTCTATATAAACAACCCATAACCAAGACATGCATCCTCTAGCTCATACAGATAACTCACTCAAAAAAAATCACAACACAAAGAGCCTTAGCCACTCACGGCAATAGCAACAGGAAGAACACAAACCATTCCCCTCATCTCCTCCACTCCATAACCGAAAACAACACCCTCATAAACCTAGGGTGTCGTCTCTTGCGGTATATAGGATGGAAACCCAGACGTAAATTCCGTAGCCGAATCCGAATGGACGGTAGTGCGGTCTGTACTTGGGATACAACTCCACATACCGCTTGAGTAAACGACACCCTCTTTTGTTTTGTGTTGCTTTGGTTTATTTATTTTTTCGTCACTTGAATTCTGCATGTTGCTTATTTATGCATGATCCAATCGAGCGCATGGGCTTAGTAAGTGGAATGAAAGATCCCCTACGGGGAGGGGTTAAAGCCCTTTACCACGATGCTTTGCAGCGCCAGTTGATGTGTGGTCGGTTGAATGCAAGATACGTTCAATCGGGCATACTAAGTTTGATATTATTGCTTTTAATTCTATGTATGCATGATTCAATCGAGCGCATGGGCTTAGTAAGTGGAATGAAAGATCCCCTACGGGGAGGGGTTAAAGCCCTTTACCACGATGCTTCGTTGCGCCGGTTGATGTGTGGTCGGTTGAATGCAAGATACGTTCAATCGGGCATACTAAGTTTGATATTATTGCTTTTAATTCTATGTATGCATGATTCAATCGAGCGCATGGGCTGAGTAAGTGGAATGAAAGATCCCCTACGGGGAGGGGTTAAAGCCCTTTACCACGATGCTTCGCCGCACCGGTTGATGTGTGTTCGGTTGAATGCAAGATACGTTCAATCGGGCATACTAAGTTTGATATTATTGCTTTTAATTCTTTATATGCATGACTCAATCGAGCGCATGGGCTTAGTAAGTGCAATGAAAGATCCCCTATGGGGAGGGGTTAAAGCCCTTTACCACGATGTTTTGCCGCGCCGGTCGATGTGTGTTCGGTTGAATGCAAGATACGTTTAATCGGACATACTGAGCTTGACATTGTTGTCTTTATTCTTTGTGTTGCATGCATCATGTATGGTTCCGTTCGAACGCGTTCTCGAACGCTACATGAACGCGAACCTTCTGTTTACTGTTCGAACGCGTTCTCGAACGCTACGCGAACGCACACGCACTTTCTTAGTCTCATAATGCATCAGGTCTGGTTCTGTTCGAACGCGTTCTCGAACGCTATACGAACGCGAACCTTTTGTTTACCATTCGAACGCGTTCTCGAACGCTACGTGAACGTACACGCACTTTCTTAGCCTTATCATACATCAGGTCTGGTTCCGTTTGAACGTGTTCTCGAACGCTACACGAACGCGAACCTTCTGCTTACCATTCGAACGCGTTTTACGCGAACGCGCACCCACTGAACTGAGTCATTTTCATCAGATTTCATACATAGTTTTCCTAGTAGCTATCCCCACATGTATGAATACAATGTGTTTAATGTATTACAATTGATATACCTATGTCAGGATAACATTTGAGTATTATTTCTTGTGGTATATCGGATGGAAACCCAGACGTAAATTCCGTAGCCGAATCCGAATGGACGGTAGTGCGGTCTGTACTTGGGATACAATTCCACGTACCACTTGAGAAGGTGCTCACATGTGTGCTTGTGTGGTTAGTATGTGTGCTTGTGTTTTCTTGAATATAATATGCCAATGAAGTTGTATGTTTGTCGCTCCTTTGATGTACTTCCATGCGTGCAATCTTAGATGTGAAATATATGTGTAAGTTTTATTTTGTACATGTGAATTTAGAAGCATGATACTCTTGGAAATAAGTGCTACTTAAGCCTGATTAAATTATTACATAAATCCTTTCATTACAAGTGGCATGAGTAAGGGACCATTCCGAACCCAACGGTTTGAGGTCTTCCCTTGCGAGGGGTGAGTGCGGCCTTAAATCTCATTTTCCCGGTTCATACCGGGTGGCGACTCCATTATTCTCCGGTTTAGTCCCCCGTGGCTACTCCGTACTCCCAATCGGGCCGCGAGCCCGGGACAGCATGCGTCGTCCAGTTCCTGTGTTCCCACACTTGTGCATGCAAAATGATGGACTAATGCCTCGAATGTCTGCTATAGTCCAGCCAATGACTATTTTATGTTCTCGTAACACTCTCAATAACTTTTTTTCCTGCTCTAATGTTAGTGAAGAAGAAATAATAACAGGTAATTCAGAAGAGTTTCCAAGAAATGCATACCTGAGATGGCTCGGTAGTAACTTCAGCTCCAGCTGTGGTGGTTCTTCAATCGAGGGCTTGATTCGATATTTCTTTTTAGCAGTTCCAGGCTTTCCACTGGTGGTGTTGATTTGAATCGAAATGGTTTGTCAAGGTAGTTGATACATTCCAGGATTTTAGCATCTAGCTCGCTGTCAGTCATGTTGGTGATGCAAGCTTCAAGTTTGTCCATGGGATTTGTAACAGTATCCTGAACGATACTATCAACAACATCAATTCTGAAACATTCTTCTTCCTTTTCTTCACTTGGGAATTTCATGGCTTTGAAAACATTGAAGGTAACTTCTTGGTCTTGAACTTTCATGGTTAGTTCTCCTTTTTGTACATCAATCACAGTTCGTCCTGTCGCTAAGAATGGTCTTCAAATGATGATAGGTACATCTTTGTCTTCTTCCATGTCAAGGATAATGAAATCTGCTGGAAGAATGAGTTTGTCGACTTTGACCAGCACATCTTCAACAACACCTCTTGGAAATACGAGCGTTTGATCAGCAAGTTGTAGTGAGACTGAGGTAGGCATTGCTTCTCCAATTTACAATTTCCTGAAAATAGAAAAAGGCATCAAAAACTTGACCGGTGCTTTCACACGCGTATGACACAAGTGCACATATCGTTCAAGTAGTATAAAAAGTATCGATCCCACGAGGACTTAATACCTAAACTATTAATTTGATGAGGTCAAATGTTTACTAGTATCTAATAGGTTGATTGATTGATTGGGAATGGTGATGATTTTAAATTTAAAAATAAGTAAATAAAATTACGCGAAAGTAGGTTTAAGAAAATTCAATATTAGGAAACTATCTAGGGTTATGAATCTTCCAATATCATTTTAAAGATGAAGTGGTTATTTCATTTTTGTGTAATATATCGGTTTACTAACCTGGAACACAAAATTATGCGAAAGCCTTTGTCGATGGTCAGACGCAAATACCGAGTATAACCCAATTCAACCATATGTCTATGTCAACCAAATTACCTGGATTCATTAAGTTTAAGTTCCATTTATGGCTACCCCCGCCCGAAAGGTATATGTCTATCCTGTAAGGAAATCTATTAAAGGGTTATCTATCCTCAAGGAAGATCGTGGGCTATTAAGTCTAAGGCTGAAACCTAAAATTCCTTTGTCAAGTTTATTTTAGATTTACTAGATCAATCTTATTAGTGGCCAATTAACAAGACGCATTAAGCTTAAGACTTAATAAGTAAACCTTTAAATTACCTAAACTATAAAATAACCCCTTATAAACGGTGATATTAGAAGTCATCACAACCCCAGATAACTAACTTAGTTACGACACATAACTAGGGCTAGTAAAAACTTAAAAATAAAATACATAAATTATAATGCTGAAAAGTAAATGCGGTAAAATAAATACTGAAAAGTAAAATTACAATAAAATAAAATGCTAAGATAAAAGGATCTACTTTTACTACTACTAATTTAGATATCTCCCTTAATATAATATATTAACTTGTGATGATATTACCGACCAGCCATATAGGCGGTAACCTGATTAAGTCAAATTAAGTCCGACCAGCCATATAGGCGGTATCAAAATTTGTCCATAACCTGCCATATAGGCGGTAAGAAAGTTTAATTACCAACTGACCAATCTGGTGGTATCCTTGCTTAGTCAGATTAAAACCAGTTTAAATCATGAAACATAGCATCGTACTTTTTTAACTGAGCCAGCACTTCTGCTATTAAAAGTTGATGCTTTTATTCCTTTGCCTGGTGGCTTGGGTACATTGGAGGAAATTTTTACAGTGTTATCTTGGGCGAACCTGAACATACACCAGAAACCGCTTGGACTGTACAGCGTTGAAGGATTTTATGATTTTCTTTGTGTGTTTCTTGATGATGCCCGGAGAAATGGGTTCGTGTCAAAACCTTTAAAAGAAATCCTTTTCACTGCCAGAACTGCTCCGAATTTAATTGACCAAATCTTAGCCTATGAACTAAAAATTGACCCTATCCTTTCAAAGATAAATTGGTCCGAGGACGATCGTGGTAAGAGGCGTCGGATTAATCTGGATCTTAACCTTTAACTTTTCGTGTAGAATTTCAGTTAACCAGGTATTATCTTCTAAACTCTTCTTCTACTGTTTAAGACATTAGGGGACAATGTCTCATTTAGGTTTTGGGGAGGGAATTAGTTGATCAGTATCTTGTTTTTAGTTGTGTGTTGTTTTTATTTTTAGTCCAAAAGTTTTCAAAAAATACAAAAAAATTGAAAATTTTTCAAAAAATTACAAAATATTTTGCGTTTTTGTTTTTATTTTGACTAAAAATGTGAAATTGGTGAGAGATGGTTGTGTAAGGAGTTCCCATTCCTGAGACGTATCTCAAACCTATTTCGAAACAAGTTAATTTTTATTTATTTCCTTTTGAATTATTTAATTTGTAAATTCTCCATAAAATTGACTAAAATGAATCTTCATATGCTCAGTTGGCAGATATTATCAACATGCATGGTAACATACAGACATAAGCTGTAATTGAAAAGTTTGTAATATTCAGTGCTCTAGTTTAATTGGAGGAAACATCTCAAAAAGCAATGGAGTAAAAAAAAACCGTCGGAGGTCCGAGTTATTAAGTCTGTACGGGTGTTTTAACACTTAGTGCCCTAAAACCAACTGGTTTGGGAGTCACTGGCCCAAAGCTCGCTACATGGATCAAAGATGCTGCAAAAATATATATATCTGAAGTCTGAGTAATTAAGTCCATAGGGGTGTCTTAACACCTGGTGCCCTAAAGCCAACTGGTTTGGGAGCCACCGACCCAACACTCGCTATATAGATGGAGGATATTGTATATAAATAAAAAAATAAAAGAAAAAAATCAGAAAAATTATTCCATTACTACAAAAAGGTGTGAATTCTGATAAAACTTTAGGACAAAAATATTACTATCTTATCAACTGCACTTGTGATTGTTGTGGGCAAAAATGAGTTGTTTAATATTTTGTTGGCTGTATATATGGAGAATGGTAAATATAACCGGAGAATTTACTTATTCGGTAATTTAGAAAGAAAGAAAACAACTAGTGACTTGGAGTAGAAGTTTCATCTGATTAGTCACTAATTTCTTTATTCTATTTTTCTTTTGTCTTTTTGTTTTTGTGTGCATTAGTTTCACTACCTTTTTACTTTTGTAAAATGTTTATGGGTATCATTGTTGTAAACCCTCACGAGACTACAACTCGTCCACTAGGGACACCTAGGGGTTTAAAGGCTTGTTGCATACGCTAAATGCAACAGTGATCCCTACGAAAGTGGCTTAGTTAAATTTTATTTTAAAGATGTTTATATTATTTTATTTTGTGTTTTGCTCGAGGACTAGCAAAATGTTAGGTTTGGGGGTGTGATGAGTGGTAATTATATCACTATTTCCCACTCATTTAACTTAATATTTTGTATATTTTCTTGAGTTTTGTGAATATTTTGATGTGTTTTGTGTTATTTTATAGATAAATAAAGTTTCAAGACATTCTGGAGGTGATTTGGGGCCAAAACAGTGAAAAAAACATAAAGGGCATTTTGGTAATTTGGCACATCGCGACGCCTAACGTGCGCCGCACCATGCTAACGTGCGCCGGGGACACATGTCAGAATCTGAGAAGTTTGACTTTGTTAACGTGCAACGTGCCACATGTCAACATCACAACTGATCTGCTAACGTGCGTCGTGCCACATGTCATCATCCTATAGTGCCTACAATCGCCATCGCCACGTGTCGACACGTGTCATCCCGCATGTCAACCACGTCATCACCACATCAGCAGAAGACCAAGTCAACCTGCCATGTGTCAGCCACATCATCATCAGCCAATCACAGCGTGCCATGTGTCATCATTCTATGGTGCCGACAATCACTATCGCCACGTATCGCCACATCAGCGCCACATCATCGCCACGTCAGCATAGTCAATGAGTTGCCAGCCGCCTTGCCACGTGTCACCTTATCACTTTATCCATATTGCCACGTCGCAGATAAGAATCTGAAGCCGACGAATCAGCGCTTGACACGTCAGCGAGTCGAGACGCAAGAAGAAACTTGCGCGTCGCGACGCGTGGGGCATATTGTCGCCTATAAATAGAGCTCGAAATTTTAGTTTCAGATGTACCTTCCTCTCTGAATTCTCTGATGTAAATAGGGAGTTTTCTATCTAGTTTATTTTAATTTCAGTTTTATAATTAATTTTAATTACGTTTTGTAATAGTAATAGTAATTTACTTTCTTTACTTTTACAGTTTTTACTATTCAACCATGAGGAGGTAACTTCCCCCTGCTAGGGTAAAATGTAATTCTTTTACTATTGCTATTTAGATTAATCTCCCTTAATTATAATATATTCACTATTTAAAACTTGACTTAATGAGGATACCGCTATATTGGCCGGTTGGTAATCATTTATAAACTGGTTTTAATCTGACTAAGCAATGATACAGCCAGATTGGTCGGTTGGTAATTAAACTTTCTTACCGCCTATATGGCAGGTTTATGGACAAATTTTGATACCGCCTAAATGGCTGGTCGGACTTAATTTGACTTAATCAGGTTACCGCCTATATGGCTGGTTGGTAATATCATCACAAGTTATTATATTATATTAAGGGAGATATTTAAATTAGTAGTAGTAAAAGTAGATCCTTTTACCTTAGCATTTTATTTTATTGTAATTTTACTTTTTAGTATTTATTTTACCGCATTTATTTTTCAGCATTGTAATTTATGTCTTTTATTTTTAAGTTTTTACTCGCCCTAGTTATGTGTCGTAACTAAGTTAGTTATCTGGGGTTGTGATGACTTCTAATATCACCGGTTTATAAGGGGTTATTTTATAGTTTGGGTAATTTAAAGATTTACTTATTAAGTCTTAAGCTTAATGCGTCTTGTTAATTGGCCACTAATAAGATTGATCTGGTAAATCTAAAATAAACTTGACAAAGGAATTTTAGGTTTCAGCCTTAGACTTAATAGCCCACGATCTTCCTTGAGGATAGATAACCCTTTAATAGATTTCCTTACAGGATAGACATATACCTTTCGGGCGGGGGTAGCCATAATTGGAACTTAAACTTAATGAATCCAGGTAATTTGGTTGACATAGACATATGGTTCAATTGGGTTATACTCGGTATTTGCGTCTGACCATCGACAGAGGCTTTCGCATAATTTCATGGTCCAGGTTAGTAAACCGATATATTACACAAAAATGAAATAACCACTGCATCTTTAAAATGATATTGGAAGATTCACAACCCTAGATAGTTTCCTAATATTGAATTTTCTTAAACCTACTTTCGCGTAATTTTATTTACTTATTTTTAAATTTAAAATCATCACCATTCCCAATCAATCAATCAACCTATTAGATACTAGTAAATATTTGACCTCATCAAATTAATAGTTTAGGTATTAAGTCCTCGTGGGATCGATACTTTTTATACTACTTGAACGATACGTGTGCTTGCGTTATACGCGTGTGAAAGCACCGGTCAAGTTTTTTTGATTCCAGGTGGTGGATAGTTCTGCTGTTGGAATCCAGGTGGTGGATTGTTCTTTTGCCCTGAATTGTTGCTCCATGAAAAATTCGGATGATTCCTCCACCCTGGGTTGTAGGTGTTGGAATATGGATTGTTCCCCTATCTGTTGAAATTGTTGAGATAATTCACCGTCTCTTCAAGTTGGTTCGGTTATGGTGCTCCTCCATATGGTGAACTTGTGGATCCAGTGCTGAGAGTCTCCATGAATTTGCATATTTGATCCAGCTTGGCGTTGACTGCTGTATTGGCTCCACTTTAATAAATTATTGCAATTCTTTGGATCATGCTCATTTTTCTTGGCCACAAGGAATTGTTGTTAGCCATTTCTTTGATTAGGTCTCAGGCTTGATCTTCTCCTTTTGGCATCAAAGCTCCTCCAGCAGTAGCATCTATTGTGGTCCTCATCAGTCCAGAAAGTCCATTATAAAAAGTTTGGAC
The DNA here is from genome assembly GCA_019454045.1 of Zanthoxylum bungeanum. Classification (NCBI taxonomy): domain Eukaryota; kingdom Viridiplantae; phylum Streptophyta; class Magnoliopsida; order Sapindales; family Rutaceae; genus Zanthoxylum; species Zanthoxylum bungeanum. Next base: position 17,936 of record SKCR01007365.1, on the reverse strand, counting down.
TTGAAGCCATTTTGGAATCTCATGGTGAGGACATTTCCGGAGCAAATCTTTGTACCTTTCCCAAGCTTTGAGAGAGTTTCTCAGTCTTGTTGTACAAATGATGTGATGTCATTCCTCAGCTTTCCAGTTCTGGCTGGTGGAAAGTACTTTGCAAGAAATTTGGTGGCTAAAGTGTTCCAAGTTGTGATGGAACCTGCTGGTAGTGAATGTAGCCAAGATTTAGCTCTGTCTTTCAAGGAGTATGGAAAAACCCGCAGTATCAGCTTCTCGGTTATAATTGAAAGTGCCGCAAACTTCCAGAAGTTACTGATGTGGGTATTAGGATCTTCAGTTGCTTTTCCCCTAAATTGCACTGACTGTTGAATCATCTGAATGCATGTTTTGATGTCACACACATTTGCTGGTAAATGAGGAAGTACAATACAGGAAATGAAGCCGTCGACCACCAGAATGGTTCTGTCTCGAATGGGTATTGGTGGTGCAACCTCCAAAGGTTCAGGTTTCATGTTGACTAAAGCTTCTTGGCCTTCACGCCTTTCACTTCTCAACTGTCTGATGGTTCTTTCAATTTATGGGTCGAGCGGTCGAAGTTCAAAGCTTCTGGTTCGTCTCATGTAGTTTCTGAGAACCTAAAACATAAGAAAACAAAAACAATAAGTAAAAAGAAATTAGAGACAAGTAACGTATCTAACCCAAAAACTAATAGTGAAAGATAAATAAGTCCCCGGCAACGGTGCCAAAAACTTGACCGGCGTAATCACACGCGTATAACGCAAGCGCACGTATCGTTTAAGTAGTATAAAAAGTATCGATCCCACGAGAACTTAATACCTAAGCTATTAATTTTATTAGGTCAAATGATTACTAATATCTAACATGTTGATTGATTGATTTGAAATGGTGATGATTTTAAATTTAAAAACAAGTAAATAAAATTGCACGAAAGTAGGTTTAAGAAAATTCAATATTAGGAAACTATCTAGGGTTGTGAATCTTTCTAATATCTTTTAAAAGATGAAGTGGTTATTTCATGTTTATGTAATAAATTGGTTTACTAACCTGTACCATGAAATTATGTGAAAGCCTTTGTCGATGGTCAGACGCAAATACCCAGTTTAACCCAATTGAACCATATGTCTATGTCAACCAAATTACCCGGATTCATTAAGATTTAGTTCCAATAAAGGTTAGCCCCGCCCGACATGTATATGTCTATCCTGTAAGGAAATCTATTAAAGGGTTATCTATCCTCAAGGAATATCGTGAGCTATTAAGTCTAACGCTGAAACCTAAAATTCTTTTGTCAAGTTTATTTTAGATTTACCAGATCAATCTTATTAATGGCCAATTGACAAGACGCATTAAGCTTAAGACTTAATAAGTAAACCGTTAAATTACCCAAACTATAAAATAACCCCTTATAAACCGGTGATATTAGAATTCATCACAACCCTAGATAACTAACTTAGTTATGACACATAACTAGGGCGAGTATAAACTTAAAAATAAAAGACATAAATTACAATGCTGAAAAGTAAATGCGGTAAAATAAATACTGAAAAGTAAAATTACAATAAAATAAAATACTAAGGTAAAAGGATCTACTTTTACTACAACTAATTTAGATATCTACCTTAATATAATATATTAACTTGTGATGATATTACCAACCAGCCATATAGGCGGTAACCTGATTAAGTCAAACTAAGTCCGACCAGCCATATAGGCGGTATCAAAATTTATCCATAAACCTGCCATATAGGCGGTAAAAAAGTTTAATTACCAACCGATCAATCTGGCGGTATCCTTGCTTAGTCAGATTAAAACCAGTTTATAAATGATTACCAACCGGCCAATATAGTGGTATCCTCATTAAGTCAAATTTTAAATAGTGAATATATTATAATTAAGGGAGATTAATCTAAATAGCAATAATAAAAGAATTACCTTTCACCCTAGCAGGGGGAAGTTACCTCCTCATAGTTGAATATTAAAAACTGTAAAAGTAAAGAAAGTAAATTACTATTACTATTACAGAACGTAATTAAAATTAATTACAAAACTGAAATTAAAATAAATTAGATAGAAAACTCTTTATTTACATCAGAGAATTCAGAGAGGAAGGTACATCTGAAACTGAAATTTCGAGCTCTATTTATAGGCGTCAATAAGCCCCACGCGTCGCAACGCGCAAGTTTCTTCTTTCGTCGCGACGCGCTGACGTGTCAAGTGCTGATTCGTCGGCTTCAGATTTTTATCTGCCACGTGGAATTATGGATAAGGTGATAAGGTGACACGTGGCAAGGCGGCTGGTAACTCAATGATTATGCTGACGTGGCGATGATGTGGCGCTGACGTGGCGATAATGATTGTCGACACCATAGAATGATGACACGTGGCATGCTATGATTGGCTGATGATGACGTGGCTGACACATGGCAGGTTGACTCGGTCTTCTACTGACGTGGCGATGACGTGGCTGACACGCGGGATGACACGTGTCGACACATGACGATGGTGATTATCGGCACCATATGATGATGACACGTGGCACGACGTACGTTAGTAGATCGGCTGTGATGTTGACATGTGGCACGTCGCACGTTAGCAAAGTCAAACTTCTCAGTTTCTGACATGTGTCATCGGCGCACGTTAGCATGGTGCGACGCACGTTAGGCATCGCGACGCGAGAAATGACAATTTTGCCCTTTTTATCATTTTTCACTGTTTTGGCCCAAAATTACCTCTAGAATATCCTGAAACTTTATTTATCTACAAAATAACACAAAACACATCAAAATATTCACAAAACTCAAGAAACTATACAAAATATTAAGTTAAATGAGTGAAAAATATTGATATAATTACCACTCATCAATAGTCCGTCCGAGCAATTCATATATAACATGTCAACTGAAGTCATAATTTTTTGATTGAAACTGAAGTCATAAATCCATATCGCTTAATGGTTTATGATGCTGATTGTCGTAGCTTTGTTAATGATGACCATAATTTTTTTGATACAGCTGGGTCTAGTTTTCAGACAGAGAATCTGGAGAAATCCCCTAATCATTCTACAGAGAATTTTTATAAGATGTTGAATTCTTTAGACATAGAGTTTTGGTTGGGGTGTGAAAAACATTCACAGTTGTCAGCGGTAGCTCGATGTTTAAATATGAAATCTGAGCAACATCAGTCAGAGAAGGCCTTCGATGATTGGGTACAATTCATTAAAGAAGTATTACTAGAAGACAATACGGTGGTGGATAACCTTTACAGTACAGAGAAATTAGTTCAGGGCCTTGGGCTGCTTGTTGAAAAATTGATTGTTGTAATAAAGGCTGTATGATATACTAGGGTGATGATATTACCATGACAATGTGTAAATTTTATTCTCAACCCAGATTTAATAACAGAAGAGGATCAGTTAAACACAAGAATGTGTCATATTAGAAGATGTATTATTTTCCATTGACCAATTGTTGCAACAACTGTACGCTTTAGCAGCAATAGCCAATCGCATGAGATGGCACGATTGGCATGAATAAGAAGAATGCGTTATGTGTCATCCATCTGACTTGGAGGCATGAAAGCATTTTAGTCGCATTCATCATTTATTTGCATATAAAAGCTGTAATGTTAGATTGAGGTTATGCACTGATTGTTTTCAGCCTTTCGATCAATCGTGACAACAATATTCTTCATGGTTAGTCATAGTCACTCCGTACAATTTACCACCTAGGATGTGCATGAAAGCGCAATATATGTTCTTATTATTAATTATTCTGGGGCCTCAGAATCCGAAATATAATATAGATATTTACCTCCAGCCTTTGGTAGCTGAACTACAACTATTGTGGGATGTGGGTGTGCAGACATATGATGTATCGATAAAGCAAAACTTCAACTTGAGAGTTGTATTAATTTTGACAATAAATGATTTTCCCGTTTACTCGATGCTGTCCGACTGGACTACATCTGGAAAATTAGCTTGTCCTTACTGTATGGAGAACACACATATATTCTCGCTCCCAAGTAGTCGAAAGACTTCATGGTTTGATAATAAAGCCGGTCTCAGCTTGGAGCAACCTCAGACTCAGGTGCCAGGTTCTGATCAGACTCTACATGCACATGATCTGATGACATCGCAGCACCATACTGAGATGGATATCGCAGGTAATGCCAACATTGTGGCTTCAACGACATTCAATACTAGGTCAAGGCAACGTCATCAGCTCACTCTATGTGAGCCATAATAAGTTTCATTATTATTATTATTATTATTATTATTATTTAATATATGTATATTCTCTTTACATTTGTTTTCTTGTTTTCATTTTCAGTGGGCAGATTGAGCAATCCAACATTTGTGCACGCAAGATATGTAAGATTTTTTAGGAACGGATGGTTCCAGAGGGAGTCTCTTAGAAGAAGATTCCCCCAGAGACTAAGAAATTATATTTTTAAGAGTTTAAGGTATTTATAAATTTTAATTAATTAATTAATATAAAAGATTTATAGTTAAAATATAATATTTATAAATTAATTCAATTATTTTCCAGAAATACTTTTGGTGAGAGGAGACAATTAATGGCATGATGCATACTTCATGGAAGAAGAAGGCGACCGTTTAATACAAAGATATTCTTAATAAGATTAAGCAGAAAAGGAATAAACCATGTTTCATAGACGATCTGCTATGGAATAATTTGAAGCAATACTGAGAATCTCTCGACTTTCGTGTACATTCATGTGCGACCTCCTGTAACCGACAACGTTTTGCCATCGAAGGAACAGAAATGGTCGGGCATACGGGAGGCACCAGATCGCATTACGACCATGGTCACCTCTTGTAAGTATATAAATTGCAAGTAATAAATATTTCTTTGAATTACTTATTAATTTTTAAAGATATGGATAAGAGAAACAACTGGACCATCAGCCCAGTGTCTTTGAGCTCTTCGTGCATACACACACGAAAAAGAATGATGGACACACGTTTGTTGATCAGCAATCTCAGGATGTGCATGTAAGGTTTTATATATGTTTATATTCAGTTGTATTTTTTTTTACTTATGTAACTTTAAAAATTTTATATTACTGTCTAACATGAATTACATTTCTCACAGGATCATTATACAGCTGCCCGGGACCAGCTGTTGCAGACTTGGGAGCTGATAGATGAGGTTGATTGTTTATTGAGATTTCCGGAACAGAGAAGAAGAAACATGTATACGGCTTGGGTTCCCAGTATGTACTTGAGGGTAGTTCTTCATCTTATGCTATATAGGCTTCATAGGCGGAAATGTAGGAGGAGATCATTATGCTGACACAACAAATGCAGCAACAACATGAGTAGATGCAGCAGCAGCAACAAGAGCAGATGTAGAAGCAGATGTGGAAACAGCAAGTGCAGATGCAGAAGCAACAGGAGCGGGTGCGACAGCAGTAGGAGCAGATGCGAAAGTAGTAGATGTTGATTCGGCAACAGTAGGAGAAGATGCGGCAACATATACAAGAGCAGGTTCGACTACCTCTTCAGTTGATGCAGCAACAGATACAGTTGCCTCCTGGTGGTCCTCCTCCTCCTTATATTGTATAATATATTTTGTTTAATGTAATACATTATAGTAATGTAATTTTATAATTTTATGTTTATTATTATAAACATATTTTTTTATTAATTTGTTTTTAAATATTTATTTATAATATTAAATTTTAATTGAAAAAAATATAATATAATTCAATTGAAAAAAATAAAAAAATATATATAATATAATATAATTACCAACCGAAGATTTAGTCGGTAATAATATTACAGTGTGCAAAATTTACCGACGATAATTACCGATCGAAATTCATATATATAACGACCGATTATTTCCCATATTTCTTCGGTAATCAGTGTGTATTAACACCGATAAAAATATATTTGGTCAGTAATAGGTCGGTAGTATCACCGACGGTAATATATTCGATCAATATTCTTTTACCGACATGCCAAATATCGACATAATATTTTGGTCGGTAATATATTATGCCGACTGAAATCAATTTTTGATCGACTGAATATTCGGTCGATAATTTACTTTTTTTTTTTATAGTAATCATATTAATTAAAAAATTTTAATCGTTGGGGAAAAAAATAAATCAGCTTATCAAATATCAAATAAGGACGGAGGAAGTAAAATATTTTTGCCTTTTTATCTAATCTAAAATAGAATAGCATTAATTAATAAATAATTACTAGTACGAAGTTAAGAGCAAGGGTGTGCACGGTTTGGTGTGATTCGGTATGATTATAAACAATTTATAATTATAAATATTCGGTTTTTTTAAAGTAACTATAAGGTTTTTTAAATAAAAAATTGTAATTATTTTTAATTATCGATTCGGTTCAGTATAATTCGATTTTTTTTAAATTTTTTTTTAATAATAACAATAAAAAAAAATTTAATAACATTCACCGAATCTAACATTTACTTTAAAAAAATTTATACTACAATTGTTCTAATCTTCTCAACTACACTAATAAAAAAATTTCGTAAGATATAATCATCATTTAAATTATTTAAAATGTAGGAAAATAAAAAAAATAATAAAAAAAGTAAAAAATTATAAATATTTCATGAAATTAATCATCACTAAACACTAATAAATAAAATAATATAACAAATATAATATAAAATAACAATATAATATGATTAGATTAAAAAAAAATTCTATAAATTAAATTATTCAATTAATTCAGTTCGTTTTGTTTTTTAGTTAAAAAATTATTTTAATTTAATTCACTTCTCTTTTTCAATTAAAATATCCAACAATTATTTTTGAAAATAAAAAAAATCATCACTTCATTGAATTTTGTCCGATTCCCCTTCGATTTTGTTAATTTCAGTTTCATTTTTGTACACTCTTATTTAAGAGACATGGGACAACTGAGAAGTGGATGCGTAGCTCTCCCTTCATATTCAAAACTTTGGCGGGTTATTCATCTGCAAAAACCCTAACAAAACCCTAATTCTTTTCCACTCTCAGAAATGAAATCAGCCCTCAGGTCCTTCCACTCTCCAAAACAATTCCTCCCTTTCTTCAAACCTACCAACTTCATTTCCCGCCAATTTCACTTGACGACCTCCCGTCTCTTCTCCGCCGGCGAGCCCCAAAACGCCCCTCCCGTTTGGAGTATTTACGGTTCTTCCATCGCCAATGAAGTCCCGGAGTCAAGTGGGAGCGCGAATAATCAAATTTCGAGCGATTTAGAGGAACTCCAAGTGAAGAAGAAGACCAATTTGGGCCTTGGGGACATAGTGGGAACTAGGAAGAAAGGAAAGGCGAGTAGAACCAATTGGGTGTGCTCGGATTGCGGGTATACAGACGGGCAGTGGTGGGGCATGTGCCGTGCGTGTGAGAGCGCGGGGACGATGAAGAGGTATAGTGAAGGGGAGAGTAGCGAGGGAACTGAGGTGGAACGGACTTGGCTCCCGCAAAGACCGGAGGAAGTGCGGCCTATGCGGTTGCCTGAAGTGAACAAGGGGATCAATCAGTTAGATTGGCGAATTCCTTTGTAAGTTCATCATTTTATTCAATCTCAATATGAATATTTATTTACTGCATATGATTGTAATTACTTAACTTTTGCTTAATTTTTAAAGCATAGCAGCTAGACATTTAGTAAAAAACAACTTTTTGTTGGCAACTAACACGTACCGCCACTATCCACTACACCTCATTTGCAAACACACCCTTAGTTTATTAGGCTTTTTTAATGGATGATTTTGCTTTAGGGATCATTCTATTGTATAGAGATATTTTATTACTAGGTTTATTATGGAATGTTGGTGAATACCTCACCTTCCTTAATGTTTTTGGGAGAATGAATAAAAAATTATACCTGTAATTTGATTACCTTACATGTTTTTATTTGTCTCTTGATGTTCAGATCTGGACTTTTCGGAAATGAAGTTGCTAGGGTGCTGGGTGGTGGTCTTGTACCAGGTTTGGTCCAATTTTCGTTTAGTGTTCTTTGCTGTGTTAACTTCTGAAACTAATGTATCCGCCCTTTACTACTTTTTTCATGCTAATATATATTTGTTTAGGTGTTGGATGTATATTAAATATGTCCATGGGTCAAAGCTTGAAGTCCATTTGACCTGTTTTTATATAGTTGAAATGCAAAAGATACAATCCTTCGTTTTCTCAGTTATATTATTGTCTGTATTGTTACTGACTTTGGTTCAAAATGAAATATTAGATTGTCAAAATGAGGCAGAGTTTGTGTGGCTAAGATTAATTATAATGGAATCTAGGCTTTGATAAACAGGAGTTGATTCCTTTACTTTGATGAAAATAAGTCAAATTGATTGCTATAGTTTATAGAAACTTTCATTTTGGAGATGAAATTGATTTTTCTTGAAGTCAACAATAGTTTGTGGGTTTACTTTCTCTGTTATTTAAATTCCAACAAAAGATTTCATTGTGTTTTAAGGAAAATTTACTGCAATAGCATTTAGACTGGCATCACGAATCCTTCTCTTCATTGTTCAAGCTTGTTAGAAGTGATGCCCTAAGGGCCTTTCAAATTATTGTTCCATTGGAATGGACTTTTGCAAGTACAATCCCTTATTATTTAATTGTCTTGGTTTGTAGGATCTTTAGTGTTGGTTGGTGGAGATCCTGGTGTTGGCAAGAGCACTTTGTTGTTGCAGGTGTGAATTTTAGGAGGGCTAACTTTGGTTTTTCTATACTTTACTTATAGTCACACATAAATTTTCTGTCAGCTTGCTGAGAAATTTTGGTAGTTTCCTTGATTTACTGCAGTATGTATTTTTTTTTTCCAGTCACTAGCAGTCTTCTTATGTCAATTTTCACACTTGAATTGGCAGATGGCTGCAATAATAGCCGAGGGACATGATATTGGAGAACCTTCTCCTGTTGTATATGTCTCTGGTGAAGAGGTTTGTGTTTCCAAAACTAATTATTCTGCCTTATCCAGATCTTGACCGGCTATGTTGTATTCATTTCCCTGCTTTCTGATTTTTGTCAAGACTTGCGCTTTTCTTTTGTTTGCTAGGTGTCTTGTAGCCACCACGTTAGATTAAACAAATTTCCACTTAAGAGAGGTAGACAGGATATTTGATGAGTTTTTCACATTTTTGCAGAAAACTTTATTAGATCGGAAACAATACTGAAATGATATGAAAACTATGTTAGAGTTGTCTGAACCTAGGGTAGTTTATGGAAGCTGCCACCTAGCACATGCCCAGAGTGAAATCATAACCCAGATTGAAATTACGTTAGAGTTATCTTTAATAATTAGATTATTAGTTTTTTCAGTTTTGCTTCTTCCTTATGGCAGAGTATTGAGCAAATTGGAAATAGAGCTGATCGCTTGACAATTGGAGCTGAGGAGCTTTTCTTGTATTCAAGTACTGATATTGAGGTGCATGATTTTTTTTCCGTTCATCTCGTGAACTATCAATCTGTTTCTTGTCTTTAGAGCATAGGCTATCGGTTATTGTATCCTTACTTTTCAGATCCCTATGACTTGACTGATTTAATCACTCTTTATGAAAATTTTCCTCCTTGTACTGTTTTAATTATCAGTCAACATGCTACCTTGTGAGGGAAAAGGAATATTTTTTATATATATTTACCCATCCTTCAATGCGTTGTTTGCCTGTTTTACCTCAAATATACTTTTTCCTGTGTAACTGCTTAACCTCATCTTTATTGGCACCAAGATGTCAGTTATATACTTGGGTGCAGAGGAGATTTATGGTTATGAAATTTTGATTTATCTTACAAGTCTTGATCAGGTTATTTTTCTTGTTTTAATGAAAGATATATTGTTGGGGAAGCCTAGAAATAATTTATCATTTCTCCTTTTAACAGGACATAATAGGAAAAATTCAGCCTCTTTCTCCCCGGGCGCTTATAATTGATTCAATTCAAACAGTTTACTTAAAGGGAGTTGCTGGAAGTGCTGGAGGTCTCATGCAGGTGGGATTTGTAGACGCTACAGCCTAAGAATTTTTTGAATTCTTGTCATTGTAGTAGCCTATATCTACTTGTGAATGTCTGTAAAATGTTCTCGTTTGTGAGGTTATAACATAATTTTACTTTTATAGTAATATTGTAGGATGACTGCAAATCTGCTCAGTCAGAGTAACATTGTTTTGATCTGTTACAGGTAAAGGAATGCACATCCGCCTTGCTACGTTTTGCAAAGAAGACTAACATCCCAGTCCTTTTGGTGAGAAAGCAATCTGAGCTTATACTTTGAAGAAATTTTCTGTAATTTACTTTGAAGATTATTAAGTGCTTTTTGCAGTTTTATGGTCAAAGTACATAACTAGATGGAACTAGGGGGAGACCTTTAATGTAATTCTTCATAGCTTTTTTTTTTTTTTTTTTGAAATGAGAAACTTTATTGGTGAAAATTTTTACAATAGAAAAAAAATAAAAAAAATAAAAAAAGGACAAGATGTCCAAAAAAGAAAAACAAAATCCCTACTTGAGGGAAGACTAATTTCGTAAAAGATTAGACAATAAAAAAACCACTAAAATCACTCTCTCTGTGAACCCATAATGCAACCCAGAATTTAATCTTTTCCCAAACAGAAATTGGATCAGCTTCACCATCTTTAAAAATTCTATTGTTTCTTTCCAACCAAATACCCCAGAAACAAGCAAGAACCGCAACTTCCCAAAGCACTTTCTTTCTTCCTTTGAAATTGGGCCATAAATTAGGCTCAAGAATATTGTAATAATATCTAGGGATAACCCAACAAGCATCAAGTTCCTGAAGCAAACACCTTCATAGTTAAACATGTTATAATTGTTTATACACATCCGGGGCAAGTGGGAATGGCTAGTTATTAAATTCTTGGTGCGAACTACATTGCTAGATATTAAATTCTCGGGGCAAATGGGAATTGCTCTCTTCACTCTCTTGTATGGTATATTTCAGGCTGGGCATGTGACAAAATCTGGAGACATAGCTGGGCCTCGTGTCTTGGAGCACATTGTTGATGCTGTCTTATATATGGAAGTTGGTACCTTCATACAATATTTTATTTTTTCCGTCTTCAAGTCGATTCACATAAATATGCTTATATTTATTTTTCCCTGGACATGTAGTTTGCTATTGGTTGCTTCTTAGTATGGTGAAATGGCCTGTGTTAGGGTCCTGGATTTCATCAAATCAGCTAGCTGTACATATTATATTGTGTGACATTTAAAAATTTGATTTCTCCTTTCACTTTCTTCATTTTGTGGAACTGATGTGCCCTCAGATCATTTTTTCTGAAACTGCCAACAGTTTTTGTATGAACCATTTTTTTAGTGAGAACTATATGATCACATGAAGCTTGTTTCATTTTGAGCTAATTGACTTTCTCTTTGTTATTAGTTGAGAATGTTCTTTATACATTGGGGTTGGCATGTGAACTACGTTTTGTTTTTCAATTGGCTTTGTCTTGGTCTGATTCTGTAATAAATTAATAATACCTCCGTTTTAATGATTTCATGGCATAAATGATGAAAAAACTCTTCATCCCCCCTTCATTTCCAGAAAGGAACTTTGACTATTTAAAAGGAATGGCAGTGATGTAGTCCTTGGCTCAATCTATTCCTTTAGGAATTATTTTAATATTTGCTAGTGGTTTGTTGTGAGCCAGAATTGCTGCATCTGATGTAATATACTTCATGCAAAATATTATAGTAGTCTGCTTGTGCCATAAACATATTCTGAGATTGTTCTTTTTAATTTTAATCTCAGGGGGAGAAGTACTCATCTTATCGTTTGCTTCGATCTGTGAAAAATCGTTTTGGATCTAGTGATGAGGTATACAATGCCACAATGGTCTTGTTTATCTATATGCATCCTTTTCTTGTCTATCCAAATGGACATTGGGCTATATATACTCAGATCAAGTTAGTGCCCCTTGATTTAGGCATTTATTGATTTTAGCTTGAGGCTCAAAGCCTTTGCAACAGGTTCTATATGATCCTGTTTCATAAAGTCATTGGTAAAGGGAGTTTATTATTTTTCTTAGTTCTTACTCCTTACTGAATATCTATTGTCACTGTCAGCTTGGCGTGTTTGAAATGTCCCCATTAGGACTACAAGCTGTTTCAAACCCCAGTAGGATCTTTCTAAGTGAGCAGCAGTCAGATTCAGAGTTTTTAGCTGGACTAGCTGTTGCTGTTATCATGGATGGATCTAGGTCTTTCCTAATTGAGATTCAGGTATTCTTTTTGTTGTTTTTAATTATTCCTTTCCCACAGTTGCTTTATTATTTGTTTGTAACATTTTCGTAGAGAATGGTAGAGTCCAAATTTACGAGTAAACTAAAATCTGTTACGGTGAATGCTAGTTAGCTTAAGTGGTAAAACCTCTTGTGATGGTATAAATGGTCTGGAGTTTGATCCCTGCCCAAGAGGTCTATTACAGACTAATATCATTTTCAGGAAACCAGATATTTAAATCTCTTGATTGATTTACTTAAGTAGTTATTTATACTTCTTTGTGGAGAGGTTTGGCTCAATCATCTGTTGCTGGGTGTTTTGTTCTGTTAAAAGGGGCCAGTTTTGATTTCAATGAGGAACTCATAATTACATTTATTTTGCTTTTCATGATATGCTTGTACGCTGTCATAGCTGTTGGATGTGGTAATGACTGCTTTCCTCTCTCTGATGTGGTTTTAGCTAACTATCAGTATAGTGGTCCAAATATTAAATTCTTTTCTTGGAAGGAATATATATGAGGGTAAAAAACCTCATGCTAGTTATATTTGTATTGAGTAGTGAGTACATAAATACTAGACTGGTCTATGGTTATTACTCTGTAATGTTGTATTTTAGTGTAGGTCTATGGTTATAACTCTAATGTTGTATTTTAGTGTGCATTAGTTGGTCCATTTGTGCAGAATATAGTACTTCATGGAGTCAAATTAACAATATGGAGTGCTTTGAACCAAGGATGTCATTTTATCCATTTGAGAAGTTTTATTTTCTAAAGTTTTGTGAACTATAGTTCTCATTACAGAATTAAGCCATGTTCAGAGGATTTCTTATCAGACAACCTAGTAATTGAAATATAAAACAATTGAGTTTTTTTTTTCTGGTTGACAATTCCCAATTCACTAGCATTTACTACATCATTCCCTTGTCTACTGAAGCACTTTGATGGACTTTTAGAATTTCCATGTAGGCTTTATGTGTGTCGGGCTCAACAGTTTCAAGACAAGTAAATGGAATCCAAGCAAGTAGAGCTGACATGATAATTTCAGTAAGTGCTGGCTAAAGTTTATATTAGCATTTCACATGCTTGTTTTTCTTGTGTTTCTCTTCTCCATTTTTTATTAGCTTAAATTCCCAAAAATAATGGGAATGTTGTGGAAATGGAATCACACAACTGTTGTTTCCTATCACTTCTAAGATGATCTCCTAATTCTTTATTACCAGCAATCTTTAGCATATTACATTTAGAAACCTGTAAGGCTGTAACTATTTTCATTTCTGTCTGATTTATAGGTTCTCATGAAGCAAGCTGGTCTGAAACTTCAAGAGAACGTACGTTAGTTTCTAAATACTATTATTCTTTCTAATGTAGTATTTTCTTCATTATTTGTTCTTTCTTCTGTCCCCCACCTTTTGAAAAAGACATGTGGATGCAGTTGCATTTTGATTTTGGCTTATTGATTTTACCGGATCAAGGATTTCCTTTTGGCAAGAAAAAAGATAAAAGAAGATTATCCAATTGTACTAGAGACCTGCAAATTAGGTTTCGTAAAATAATGAGTAGAACAATAATTTAAAGCTTCTGTTCAGAACTGTCCTGCAAAGCTAGTTACTTCATTCTTAGATTTTGAGATACGAAACGCACGGCCACTCATATTAGTTGGGTATGGGTATGAATATTTTCTACAACTTTTGGAATGATCTATTTAGTATATGATAGATGGATTTCAAATTGCTAGTGCAAACAAGTACCTTTTTCTTTTTATAATTAGTGGGAGAGGCCTCAGTTCAGACATTCTTCTACATGTATTTTGTACTATTAGAATATTGGTGTGATAACCCTGGTGTTGACATTTATATAATTTTGGAAATTAAGTTCATATTAGTCGAGGTCTGTATTTTATGCAAACCATCTGTTGCTAAACAATGGCCTTCTTGAAGAAGATATTACCTATTTTTCCAGTTTCTATTTTTATGGATGTAGTGGAAGTTAATCGTGATGAGCATGGTGAAATGATGGAGGTTGTTTTTTTCTCTTGGTTTGATATGCACGTTCAATAGGCATACTTTACTGTTTATGTTTGGAACTTTATATTCAGGCATACGCCCGTAAACTCAATATCTGTATTGGTCATTTTAATTTTATGACCTCATTTTATAAGTGCATCTGCGTATTTTTAAGTATAGAAGTACTTGCAAAATTTTCATTAGCTGTCTTTATGTTTCATATGCTAAATGATTTAATGGTTATTCTTATATTCTAATTTTAATTACTTGACATTTGACTTTTTCATTTATTATATCTTTCAACACCAGGCCATTTTTTTAAATGTGGTTAGTGGGGTGGCAGTAAAAGAGACTGCTGGGGATCTTGCTGTAGCAGCCGCTGTTTGTAGCAGGCATGTATTTTATAGATTAGACCATCGTTTACCTCTTCAACTATTTATGATTTCTTTGTTTATAATCTTGTACACGTTGCCACTGGGCTCTTTGCCCAATGGTGGACTTGTGCTCCCCATTTGGGAGAGCACAAGTTCGACTCCCTGCTTAGGCAGGGAGTCAAAATTAATCTCCCCATATTTGTGGGAGTAGAATTTCTCCCCATATTTGAGTGGGAGTAGATATCTCGTCTCTAGTATACGTAGAATTCTGGGTGTGCTATAAAATGTTTGTATTCAGTATCCAGTAGATTTCAGATTGTATATTTGTAGATTTGTGTTGTACTAAAAAAAAAAAAAAAGCTTGTACACGTCCCTTCTTATACTCTTAAGTTTAGCCAACACCTGATCCTTATGATATCTTATCTTTTTCAGTTTCTTGGAGTTTCCTATTCCTAGTGGTATTGCGTTCATTGGTGAAATTGGTCTCGGTGGTGAGCTTCGCATGGTGAGTATGTTGGTCTAGTTGATTGTTCAATTTCAAAAATCAAGAACTTTATATGGTGAGTATGATTCTTTTTGGTTCTGCAATGCTGCAGGTTTCAAGGATGGAGAAAAGGGTCGGTACAGTGGCAAAACTAGGATATAAAAAATGTGTAGTTCCCAAATCAGCTGAGAAATCTCTAGAAACTCTGGGTTTCGAGCAGATGGAATTCATTGGTTGCAAGAACTTGAAAGAGGTCATCAATGTTGTGTTTACAGCACCCTGAAACTTAGTTGGAGATCTTTCTAACTCCTGTATATAGTATTTGATCAATTACCAAACCCTTTTGTATGTTCTCTAAGGTTTAAAATGCAGACAAACGAATCTATCCTCGCTGCGTGGGCTGCAGCTCGAGTGGTCGGGAATGAGGGGCTTAGGTTTGCTCGAGTATAGGCTGTCTGTATGCACTTGTTCCCTATGTATCGAAGAAAGATACAGTTGTGTTATGGTTATTGATCATTCTAGGAATAGTGTGTGGAGCTTTATATAAATTATTTACTTCTTGATGTTTATGCCTTTTTTACTTTTCTGGAAAAGAAAATGCATCGGTGCTTCAGTGTCAATATATGCCCACTCAAATCAAAGCTTATTCTTTGAGTAAAATGTCATAACCTAACAGCTTCTGAAACTGTTTTTTTGGAATCTGCTTTTCTTTTTTACATTTACTTGCATTCCACTCTTCAATCGTATTTACTTCTTGTTGATCCTTGACTTCAATATTGCTTTCAGGAATTTAATTTGCTTATCTTTTCCCACTTTTCTCTCCTTTCACTTTGGAATCAGCTTCTTCTTCCTTTTAAATAAACATTTTCTTTAATAAACATTTTAAACACACTCAAAATATGAAAATACATTTAGTGTGTTTGGTACAACTCACTATACTGGTCTGTGGTATATTAATTATATTAAGATGTATTGTAAAGTCCTCCGGGGTTGTCGCTGGATGGTTAAAGGACTTAAGATTCAGTTGTCAAGTCCTGAATTCGAATCCAGGGGTATATTTTTTGTAAAAATTTGGGATAGTCGGAGATTTTACTTGTTCCATTTAAGTTTGGTTGGAATTTTCAACATTTCCAAAAAAAAAAAATGTATTGAAAATATGTACCAAAATTTTATGTAGTATGGTTTGGAAGTGTAATATGGATTGTATTGTGTATTATAATAATAATATAATATTTAAAAATAAAACAACCAATGTATCCTGTAATCTATTCTAAACATTGGGAGAGACGAAAAGGTGCCAAATTAATCATATAATAATCAATTGAAATATTCACCATTACTGGTGAATGGTGATAGGTTAAATAAAATATGTTAAAATAATAAAAATAAAATAGTATAAATCCGTTTAAATCAAGGAGAATTACCTTATTATTTTTTAGTGATAGAAATCCCAGGTTATTTATATCGGAGTTATGGTGGATAGATCGATATTAATCGACAGGGCTCAAACCTGAGCTGAGCTTGCGACTACAAGCTTGTACGTTTCTGTTGAATATTCCTTCTGTATTTTATCCTACATTATAAATAAAATGGCAGAAACTTGTCAGCATTTTCACCACATAAACAGACAAGTTATTTTGTTCATTTCAATTGCCGTGTCATCTCTCTCTCAATAGTCAAAATCGCAGATGCAATTGTTTCCGATCTCGTTGAGCAGCTGATTTCAGTTGCTGCTGACAAAGAAGTGAAAAAGCTGATCAACAATCTCCGAGCAATTCAATCTGTGCTCATTGATGCAAAGCAAAGACGAGTGAAGGAGAAAAGAGTGAAACACTGGTAAAAAATGGAGGGTGCTCAAAGACGCCTCCTACGACATTGAAAATGTGTTGGACGAGTGCAGAACCGCATTGATGAAGTTTCAAATGGAGGGTGCTTCTGTCAAATGCTGTTGTTCCAAAGAAGAAGGTATGTTCTTTCTTCCCTCTTGGCATCCCCTTGCTTAATATTCTTATATTTCTCACCTCTTTAACTTGATGTTATGTGGGCTATCTCGAGTTTTATCAGTGTTTTGATGTGTTTTAGGTTCGTTTTACTGGTAAAAATAATATCGAGACTCAATGGAATCAACTAGGGATGAAAACGGTAAAATACGGAGCGAATTAGGCCAAATTCGAAGTCAAAACGGGCATCCTGATGCTGGATTGCGCGTCGAGACGCGCGCTAGTTAAAAAATAGGTAGAGAGTATTGAAGGTGGGGCGACGCGACGAGCCGGTGAAATTGAGGTGCGCGTCGCGACGCGGGTTGCGGATCCAGTTCGTCCAGGACTCGATTATTAAGCAGGAAATACCCCCATACCTCCTATATAAGCAACAATTCGTCCTAAAACCAAAAAGGGAGTCTCATAACCTAATTTTACAGCCTCGAGATTTTTGAGAGAAAGACAAAGCACATCAAAGAGTACAACACAAAAACTCAATAGCAGGGAGCGAAAGACTGACGATCTCGACAAAGTTTCTTCTTCCTTTTACCTCTCTGATGTTTTGTTTATCATTGAATATCTATTTAGAGATTTTAAGCATGTGTAAGAACTAAACCTTTAATCTGGGGTTGTGATGAAACCCAATATTTGTGAACTTATAAATTAATTTTCTTATATTGTGTGTGATGTTTTGGTTTATTTATTGAATCTTGTTCTTAATGCTTCTTGTTGCCTGATCACCAATAGGATTGATGTGGTAAACTTAGATGAACTTGACAAATGGATTTTAGGTTTAACTTTAGATTCAGTAGCACACGATCTCATCTTAGGGATTTCCTTACACTA
>SKCR01007364.1:0-33943 GCA_019454045.1 Zanthoxylum bungeanum | reverse complement strand
TTGATCCTAATTATAGTTTATTTTATGTTTTATTATTAGGAAGTAATGTAACATGAATCTTTGAGCAATTATAAATGTTTCGGGACCTTACGGACGTATAAGAAGCACGCGGGAAGAGCTGAAACACAGAAAACACAGCACTAGAGAAAGGCACTGGCACTGCGGTGCCTACTTCCTGGTGCCGCGGCACCTCCACAGCATTTATTCATACACTTTCTGGAGAGTTGGATGGCGTAGAGCCCACTTCCTGGTGCCACGGTGCCCCGGCAAACTCCAGAAACTTAATTTAGTCATGTTTGATGCGCATAATGACTCCATGACTTCTCTATATAAACTCAACTTCGTCCAAAATCCTAGAGGAGGAGAAAAACTGAGAGAAACACACAAAAAAGAGTTAGAAACACATATTTAAGAGAGAAGAATGAGGAAGCTCCATGCCAGACAAGATGATCCTCCGATCGATCAAGGATGTGTCTCTCTTTTACATGGAGAACTAATCTCTTAGGCAAAGCTAAAGATTAACTCTTGTAATTGATTTCTTATTTTCATGTTTTGGATTCCTGGATGCTTTTTAATGTTTAATACAATTGATGATTCATTGTTCTTTATTATCTTTTGATTTATAATCCAGAGATTGTGTTTTACCAATTTGCATATAGGAATAGTCATGCTTCTTCTATGTGTGATTGGGGAACCCAGTTGTGACTTGTTATGTTGTTTTATGAGTTGATCTTCTGCTGTAGTATTGCATGTGAGTATATTGTCGATGTTAGATAGGTCATAATGATAACATTGTGTGTTGTTAACATAAAGAAAATAATTCATCGATTACATTAGAATTTAATATGTTTTGATTGAAATATCTTCCGATTGTTGGTTTGGGATGTGAAACTTTCAATTGAGTAATAAAAAGAATCAATTACTGAATATAATGATTTGATATAAGAGGGATTACCGACGCTAACTCTTAAGTAATTCTCATAGTTTTATTTCACATTACTAATTAAACTCTTTTCTTTAATCAAGTTATTGTTAACGTTTCCATTAAGTGAATTATTTCCTTGTAACCATCTCTCTAATGAATCGACACCTCAACTATACTGCGATAACCGCAAGAACGTTTTGGGCATAATCAAGTGTCAACTAGGATGTCCATGCTAACTCTTCATTCGTGTATTGTCGAGTGAGATATCTTCTTCATGTCAAGTCTTCATTCATGTAGTGTCGACTGGGATGCCAATGACAAGTCTTCATTCGTGTATTGTCGACTGGGATGTCCATTTCCTGCCAAGTCTTCGTTTATATATTGTCGACTATGAAATCTTCTTCATGCCAAGTCTCCATTCATGTATTGTCAATTGGGATGCCCATGACAAGTCTTCATTCGTGTATTGTCGACTGGGATGTCCTCTTCCTGCCAAGTCTTCGTTTATATATTGTCGACTACGACATCTTCTTCATGCCAAGTCTCCATTCATGTATTGTCAACTGTGACATCTTCTTCATGCCAAGTCTCTGTTCATGTAGTGTCGACTGGGATGCACATGACAAGTCTTCATTCGTGTATTATCGACTGGGATGTCCTTTTCATGCCAAGTCTTTGTTCATGTATTATCGATTATGACATCTTCTTCATGCCAAGTCTCCATTCATGTAGTGTCGATTGAGATGCTTATGACAAGTCTTCATTCGTGTATTGTCGACTGGGATGTCAATGCCAGATAAATTTCTTCGTCGTATGGGGTGAATGGTATAAAAAGTGGTTCCAATAAAGAGACGCGCTTTGTTCCTGTTGTTTGGAATATGGTTATCTTCAAATGTCACCTAAACGTTACTCTTTTCAGTCAACTTTGACGTATATCACTCTTAGTAGATTGGAGGTAAAGATGGGCCTATAGATATTTTGGGCTCAATTTCATTTATTAAACCCTAATTGGAGTTACAAGGCATTTTTTTCGAGGAATTTGAGGCACCAAAGTGAAGTGTATAAGAGTGATTCTTGGGAGTTCTTTTGTTCCACACAAAAATCTCTTTTGGTTGGCAAGTTTGGGAAAATCTCTCCTGATCTCTAAGGTAACCTTCATATCATTCCTAATATTCTTTAATATCTTCAATTATTCATAAAGCAGATTCAAATTGTTCTTCGTCCAAATAGGCTATTTGATCTTGAAAGTTATAGTGAAACTCTTGGGATTGTGTTTGAGGATTTGGGTAGTTTTGATCTTTTATGGAGTAGAAAATTTAGGATATTTGGTGTTTATAGATTTTTGTTTGGAAGAATGTCAAATGCGGATTCGCAGGATAGTTTTGAAATAGAAATAGATAGGTATATTGAATCATCTTAGAGATTATATTTGGGTGAGTCGAGTGGGGAGGTGGCTCATGTCAATTGGGCGCATGAGGATATTAGTGAGGCTAAACTTATAATAATAGCTAAACCACCACCGGGAATACCCACCGATACGATGCCACTCAGGTCACTGCCTGCCATTGGTGGGTCGAGTGGGATCTCAAGTATGAGTGAATCGATGAACATCTTAACCAGGGACCCAGCCATTCGAGTGACCGGAAAATCAATGAGGGAGATGAAGTTGAAGTATAGGTTTCCTCAGCTATAGAAGTCATGCTAGCAACATCGACTGAGAGGATATATTACAAAATACTTGGGTGGATTAGGTTTTATGAGCGCCATTCAATGATGGATTCAAATTCCTAATTCCCAAGTTAGTATGGGAAATGTTGAACCATTACGGGTTGGCTCCGTCTCAGTTGATGCCAAACACATGGAGGATTTTATTGTCGATTGGGTGTATATCTTTTAAGTTGGGGATCGAATATGGGGTGAAGGACCTACTATATACATATTACATGAATGAGCACTTGAGAGAAAATGGGAGATGTCTGTTAGACAAGTATGACCCATAGCGTCACTATTTGTAAAAGACATTGTGGTTTTTGTACAAATTAATTATGTAGCAATGAAATTGCATTTTATCATTTTGTAATTTGATTACTTGAATATATAAATGATAAAAGTCCCTATGATTAGTTCCAGATTATAAGATATGAGACAATATCAATCCATAAAGGTTTAATCATTAAATATCCCTAGTCGTAGTATTATCGAGACTTGACATCGATAATACGGAATAGACTAGTATCGCACTTGTGCGTGTTATGGAAGCGTAACGGCATAGTTCTCATATATTTAAGTATTGGATACTTATGCAAGTGTGATAGGAGGTTGTGTTTACCGATGGTACGGAAACAGCTTCGCTCTAGATAGACCCCGCCGAATCCAATTGGTAGTATGACTATGTGTATAGAGGGAATCCGCTTTGGTTTTGGTCGTCCAGGACTTTAACAAGTTCTGTGTACGCCTCTTCTGGGTTTATTGAGAATCGTAATGTATTATGTGTGATGTCAAGAAGGAAGTATCACTTCAGTCATATTGAGATAATGGTCACGCAGGGATACAGAACTGGTACTCTAAAAGGTTGCAACCATCGGGATAATATGACAAGGTTATGATTATCCGATTTAAAGAGACTAGTTGCTTGTAATCCGATATATGCTTCGTACGGGGCAGACACTATTCCAGCCCCAGGCCTTGCATGTGACATCCGATACGGGATCACAATACGCAATACTATGTATAATACCCCTCACATAGATTATATATTCCATTAAGAATATTTCTGGAGAATTGGGTAGGCACGGTGCTTTGCTAGAAGCCCACCATGTCTCGTAAATCGGTAAAAATGTAGTACGAGGTACGTACGTGTTCGGATAGTCCGACGATCGGATTTACTGCCAACATATCCATGGATCTCTTGGGTCGCTTCCCGAAGATTCACCGATGACGAATGATTCGAACTTAATTAATCTTGGATTAATAACAGAGATATTTTATCTGGGATAAAATACTATTTATAGAGAGAGAACGATTAATTTGGAATTAATCGATAAAATAATATATTCGATATATTAAACGAAATTAGATTTCGACGAGGAATTAAAATTGAATTTTAATTCAGACTAACGAATTAATTTAGAATTAATTAGCTAGCGATGTGAATAGTAATTTTACTTTGCATTATTATTTAATTAAATTTGATTTAATTACGTCGCAACGGAGAATTCGTTAATTCGAAATTAACGAACCCGAGCCCTGGATGTGTTTGCGAGGCCACTCCGATTTTGTAATCAAGTGCGGCCACAAGTCACATCGCTCGTCACATCACATGTCACTTTAATGATGGATGTCCATTCACCTTTTTGGTGAGTGACAACTAGTCACTATTCATGATGTTGGTTGTTGAGAGCCTTTAATGCATTTTTTGGCTCCAAATTGGTTTTGACTTTTTGAAAGCCATATACCAAATTTTGGAAACATTTTTTTGTATTATTGTTTTGGAAACAAAAATCAAAAGAAAAGAAACACTCTCTCTCTCCCTCTAGCTCACATTGTCGTGAGCCTCTATTGAAGAACAAGGAAATTGTTTTTCTTTTTCTTCACTTGCTAGCACATTCAATGATCATTCAAGGTGATAGGGAAACCATCTCAAGAGCTTGGAATCCTTACAAAGCTTGGAGCCTATTCATCTTCTTCAAATGACCTCCTTGGCCGAAACTTCAAAGGATCAACAAGGGAGGAAATTTTGTCTTCAACACATCTCAAAATCCGTTCATTGTAAGTATGATTCCGCCATACTTCTTTATTGTATTCACATTATTTTCATTGCTTGAATGATCTTGGGACTATAGTAGAAACCAACAATGGTATCAAAGTCTAATTTGAGCATGAAAAATGTTAGGGTTCTTATGCTAAAATTTGGGTAAAAATAATTTGAGCATGATTTGATAAAATTGATTGATTGAGTATGCTTGAATGATGATAACATAGTGTTATGCATGATCAATTTCATGAAAAATGAATTGGATTATTTTTTCTCCAAATAAAGGGCTTGGCCGAATGCATGTTTACCCTATAATCATGGTATTTTTTGTTCTTTTGATCATAGGATGAGCTTAAAGACTTGGGAAATATTGATTTGTAATTCAATCGGATTGAAAACGAAATCGAATTAAACACCCCTAAAATGCCGTGAGCATGTTGAGCATGAAATGAGTTGATATTTTGTTTCAAAATGTTGGACATGAGTTGAACAAATTAAGACATGATTAATTGATCAAATTAGTATTTTGGAAATATTGATTTAGATAATTAATTGATGTAATACACTTTAATTAATTGAATTTTGAAATTTGGAAAATTAAAATTTAATTACTTGGGCTTAATTTAGAATTGGGCTTTAAATGTTATATTGGGCCTAATGGGCTTGGTTGGGCCAAGTTGATTTAAGTCAATTGGATTGGATCGAAATTGGGCCTAAATCATTCCATTAAGTCCAAATGAGACAAATGGGTCTTTTAAGTTTAATTGGGCCTTATGGGCCTAAATTGGTTTCTTGGCAAATAAGGGTGATTCCTTGAATGGGCTTTGGTATTTGGGTTTGACCCATATTGACCGAAGTACATGCCTTAAGAAATTAATTGAAAGCCCATCGGACTTTAATTAAATGACATTGGATGTTAATTGGGCTTTGAGACCCATTTAGATTAGATTTGGAATCTAAGTCTTTAAATGCACATTAAAAAGTGTAGTTATTTAATTTGGAATTAAATATAGAATTAGTATTGAATACGAATTAAATTAGATTTAAATTGTAGTTTGATATAATTCAAGAATTCGTACTTTGAGTACTTATTCTTAAACGAGTTGGACTCGTGCAAAATCAAATCGTTGTTTGAACATTGAATGATCATTTTATTCAAGATTAATTAATTGGATTAGATTGATTGAATAGCATGCTTTGTGTGAATACATGGATGTGTTGAATGAATAACGTATATCGGATGGATATTAGAAGGGAAAGGGCAATTTTGGAAATTTTTGTAAATTTAGAATTTATTAAATTGGACCTGGGTGTCCAGCTTTATCTCTATTGATTCTTTGTAATTATCTTCTCACCTAATTCCCCTCAATGTTAATGAGGTTTCTTTAATTGTATTATGTAATTGGGTAGAAGTAAGAAAGTGCTAGCCGATGAGAGGAAATAGAGTGATTCGTTCTAGGAACAATATGTGAAATATCCATCCGCATATCGTTATTAATTTACTTTCGCACCTTATTATGCTTTTAGAATGCATGCTTAAGGGTGTATGATGAGACCTAACAAAGATAATAAATTGGTTGCCAATTTACGCGAAAAAAACCCTCAACAAAATATTAAGCGTTTTCCTTCCATTGAGTGATTCTTACTCAAGATCCAAGATTGGCACTGGTTTATTGGCCAAATTCAAGACCTTTGTCCATCGCGGATGTGTTTGAATCATGAAGCTTTGTTCCATATCGGTGTCTTGTCCAAGTTGTGATTTGTTGGCCAAAGTGAAGATCATTTCTTATCCATCGACATCGATTACTAAGCTTTCCAAAGTCAATAGGTTCCGCTTAACTGGAATCATTAAGCTTGTTGTGCCAAAGCCAAGGCTTAGTTGATTCTGAGGAAATAGGTTAGGAAAATATATTGGATATATTTTCATATATATTGTATATATGTTTCGGACTTGAAGGTCCAACTACCGGATCTAGGAATTGGATGAGATCCAATTGATCTTAGAGATCTACCTAGTTAAATATCATACAGCTTGTTGGCCAAAGTCAAGGTTGTGTGTTATTAACGGGATCCTAACCCACTAGGAAACTAGGTTTCCCGAGTACTCAACAGAGGGTTAGAGGCTCGCCGAAAAATAGTGGGAGGCTTGTATTGAATTTGCAATTTCGTTCAAATACTTAGCTTTACGCGCTTTCAAAATTATTTCGTCAATTATTTTATTAGTTGGACTAATATATTATTATTTTTCTTGTAACAGTTAGACTGTACCCAAACATCGTTAATCGAATAGTTGGACTATTGCGGTTAAGATGACAGGAAAGTTAAGCATTAGGGAAATTGTCATGGGTGACAACGTCTTTAATGGCACAAACTTTCAGGACTGGGATATGAATCTCAGAATTGTTCTGGGATCCGAGAAGTTACTCTATACTTTAGAGCGACCTATTGGGCCTAAGCCCCGACCTGATCAGTTGCTTGAGCTAGAGCTTTGGAAGACTCATAGCGATGATAATGTGACTGCTCAATCGGTATTGCTTGCCGCTATGACTCCGTAATTCCGTCGTCAAAACAAGGGGTTGGATCCCTATGAGATGATGGCGAAGTTGCACGATCTCCACCGATCTAACCTTAGATCGCAAAGATACGAGTTGCAGAATAAGCTCTTCCGTGCTCGCATGTCAGAGGGTACGTCTGTTGAGCACCATGTCTCACAGATGATTGCTGACATTGAGTAGCTCGGACAAATGGGCATAGTCTTCGAGGCTGAGACTTCAGTGGATTTGATCCTACATTCTCTCCCCGACACTTGGAGTGGGTTCATCATGAACTACAACATGTTGAACCAAGAACAAACTCTTGGAGAGTTGATGTCCACTACGCGTGAGGTAGAAAAAGAGCTCCTTAAGGGCAAGAAGCGTGAGGCGCACTATGCTTCAACATCTCAGACTCCGAGGGCTTGGCACAAGGCGACTGACGGTGTTAAGAAGAAGAAGCATAATAAGAAGGGCAAGGCCAAATCGTCAAAGGGTTCTGGGAACCCAAGGATAAATCCCAAGATGTATGCTTACAGTGTGGGAAGCGGGGTCACTGGAAGCGTGACTAATGCGAGTACAAGGCACACATGAAGGAAATTAAAGCGGGCAAGGCACCGGCTTTAGGTATGTTTGTTATAGAAATAAACATGTCAACTTCTAGTTTTAAAAATTGGATTTTTTATTCTGGTTGTGGTACTCACATATGTACTGATGTGCAGGATCTGCGGATTAGCAGGAGACTGGCCTCATGAGAGATTGACCTTCTTGTTTGTTATAACTGTGATGAGAAGTTTCATCCTGGCCATAAATGTAAAGCCAAGATGTTGTAATGATCGTAACAGAAGAATCGGATCAGAGAGAGTTTGAGAAATGTTCAGTGGAAACTATGGAAGAAGATGAGGTTACTGATGTTGTCAAAAGGCCGGAAATCAGCTATCATGCACTTTCAGGTCACCCTTATCCTAAGACATTGAAATTGGAGGGATCCATCAATGGTAAAATAGTGAAGGTGTTAATCGACATGGAAGCACCCACAACTTCATTCAACAGAGGATTCTGGACTATTTGGGGTTGCCAGCTGTATCTTCTGAATCCTTTGAGGTCCTGGTTGGTAATGGTGAAAGCCTTACGTGCAACAGCATTTCACCTGGTGTACCATTACTTATACAACAACAAAAGTTTCTTGTAGATTTTTTTATCCTGCCAATCCAGGGCACTGATTTGGTGCTTGGAGTTCAATGGCTGGAAACCTTGGGTCCAGTCATTATGGATTACAAGAAGCTGCTGATGGAGTTCCAATGGGAAGGCAGAACTATCATATTGTCTGGGGCTGCTGGTCCCCTAAGGACAACTGTAACTTTACCTCAACTCAAAAGGATGACAGCTACTGATGCAATAGCTTCTTATTTTCATCTCCAGATGGTAAAACCCTCACAGCAAGTATCAGTTTGTGATCCCAAAATCCAAGTACTACTAGACCAATTTTCCAGAGCCTTTGAGGTACCTGAAGGTTTGCCCCCAGAAAGAAGAACCAACCACCATATTCATTTACTGCCAAACTCAAAACCAGTGCAAGTTAGACCATATAGGTACCCTTATTTCTAGAAAGAGGAGATAGAAAGATTGGTTCAAGAAATGTTAAAAAGTGGGATCATACAGAATAGCAACATCATTTTTTCTTCCCCAGTTTTGCTGGTTATAAAGAAAGATGGAACTTGAGATTTTGTGTGGACTACAGGGCTCTCAATATTGTCACCATCAAAGATAAGTTCCCTATTCCCACTATTGATGAACTATTAGATGAATTACAAGGAGCCTGTATTTTCGCCAAACTTGATTTACGGGCTGGTTATCACCAGATTCGAATGTCCACTAATGACATACATAAGACAACATTTAGAACACATGAGGGCCATTATGAATTTCTAGTCATGCCCTTTGGATTGAACAATGCTCCTTCTACTTTTCAAGCTACTATGAATCAAGTGTTAAAACCTTATATCAGAAAGTTTATCATTGTGTTCTTTGATGATATTCTGGTTTATAGCACTTCATTGGATTGTCATTTGCATCACCTTAAGCTGACTTTACAATGCTTAATAGATAATCAAATGTTTGCCAAGCTCTAAAAATGTGTGTTTGGCCAGAACACAGTGGAATACCTAGGGCACTGGGTTTCTGCCCAAGGGGTTCAACCAGATCCTACCAAAATACAAGCTATGCAGCAATGGCCCACCCCTGTGAATGTCAAACAACTGAGGGCTTTTCTTGGGCTCACTGGTTAATACAGAAGATTTGTCAAGAGCTATGCTACCACAGCAACACCATTAACTGATTTACTTAAGCTCAATCCATTTCATTGGACCACTCAAGCTGATTCTGCTTTTGCCAACCTCAAACAAGCGATGGTTACCACCCCAGTGCTGGCTTTACCCAATTTTATTGAGCAGTATCTCAGGTGTTTTGTTGCAAGTTGCCCTTCTCGATGGATTGTCTTCTTACCATGGGCTGAATGGTGGTATAACACTTCTTATCATACGAGTACAGGTCTTACTCCTTTTTAGGTTGTCTATGGAAGAACTCATCCTACCATTCCCATGTACATTAGGGGCAGTTCCTCTTTAGAATATGTTGATTCTGACTTGTGGGAGAGAGACCAGGTATTAAATCAACTTAAGCTGCAACTCCATAAGACGCAACAACGAATGAAGCATCTGGCTGACCAACATAGGATTGATAAGCAATTTCAGACAGGGGATTGGGTATGGCTTAAACTCCGGCCTTACCGCCAAAGATCATTGGCCAAACGTTTGTCTAATAAGCTGAGCATGCGATACTTTGGCCCCTACTTGATCACCAAGCGTATCGGCTCGGTAGCTTATCCTTTACAGCTCCCAACTTCAACCTGTATTCATAATGTTTTCCATGTTTCCCAGCTCAAGTCTTATAAGTCTCATCTTTCTGCTATCCCAGAGACTGTTGGGTTTCTATTAGGTCCCAATGATCAAATCAAGCAATGAAAAACATGTGAATACTCGTAAAAGTATGGCGGAATCATACTTACAACGATTGGTGAGGCGATGCGAGGAACAACGAAAATCTTCAAGCTTTCATCCATGGAAACTCACAGTTTTCTGCTCCAAATGGTGCTTCAAATTTTCGGTCATGGAGGGATCTCCAAGCTCCAAGCTTTGTGATTCCATGCTTATGAAATTAGTTCCCTATCACCTTAGGATGACCCCTTTGTGTGCTAGCAATGGAAAGATTTGCCACAAATCTTCCATCTCTTCTGTTAAAATTCGGCCATGTCAGAATTTTGGAGAAGAAAGTGGCTTCAAAGCCGCGAGAGGGAGATGAGGGAAAATGGGTTTCTAAAACCGTGAATGATGATAGAAAGAGAAAAGAAATTGTGTTGTGTATATCTATTTGATTTTCCAAAAATCAAAATACAAAAACCAATTTCCAAATTCAAAAAGTCAAGGCATTAAAGCCAACCACTTCCATCACTATTCACATCATTCATGACAAGTTGTCAAATCACTTAAAGTGACTAGACATCACATCAATCGATTGACTAGTGATTTGATGCTTGATGTGACTTGTGGGCCCCACTTGATTCGAAATGCGAGTGGGCCCGTAAACACTTCCGGGCTCGGGTTCGCTAATTCCGAATTAAAGAATTTTCTGTTGCGACATTATTAAATCAAATTTAATTAAATAATTATGCCTAGCAAAATTACTATTCACGTCGCTAACGAATTAATTCTAAATTAACTCGTTCGCCCGAATTAAATTCTAAATTTAATTCAGCGTCGAAATCCAATTTCGTATAATATATCGAATATATTATTTTCTCGATTAATTCCAAATTAATCGTTCTCTCTCTTTAAATAATATTTTATCACAGATAAAATATCTCTGTAATTAATCCTAGATTAATTTTCTCTCTCTCTTTAATTAATCCCAGATTAATAAAGTGCGAGTCATACGTCATCGGTGAATCTTCGGGAAGCGACCCATGAGATCCCCGGATATGTTGGCAGTAAATACGGTCGTCGGACTATCCGAACACGTAAGTACCTAGTACTACGTTTTTACCGATTTACAAGACATGGTTGGCTTCTAGCAAAACATCATGCCTACCCAATTCTCCAGAAATATTCTTACTGGAATATGTTATCTATATCAGACGTAGTATACGTAGTATTGCGTATTTCGATCCAGCATCGGATGTCACGTGAAAGGCCTGGGCCTGGAAATGTGTTTGCCTCGTACGAAGCACATATCGGATCTCTGATAACTAGTCTCTATAATCGGATAATCATGACCTAGTCATATTATCCCGATGACTGCAGTACATAAGAGAACAAGTTTTGTATCCTACGTGATCATCATCTCCACTATGACTGGAGTGATACTTCTATCTCGACATCACACCCAATACACTACGATTCTCAATATACCTAGAAGAGGCGTACACAGAACCGGTTAAAGCTCTGGACGACCAAAACCAAAGTATATTGATTGTCGCAAGTATTAGCGGTGCAAGTCTCAGGTTAAGACCAAATACACCTACCCTGATTCGGACTTCCATAGACACATAGTCATACTACCAATGGAATTCTGAGGGGTCTATCCAGAGCGAAGCTGTTTCCGTACCATCAGTAAACACAACCTCATATTACACTTGCATGCGTATCCTATACCTAAATATATTAGAACTATGTCGTTATGCTCCCACAACGCGCACAAGTGTAATACTAGTCTATTCCGCATTATCGATGTCCAATCTCGATAATACTATGACTAGGGATATTTGATATTAAACCTTTATGGATTGATACTGTCTCATATCATCTCAATCCGGAACTAATCATATGGACCTTCTATCATTTATACATCTTGGTAATCTAATTACAAATTATAGAATAGCAATTTCCTTTGTCACATAGTTAATTTGTACAACAACACCATGATCTGTTTAAATAGTGATGCTATGGGACATAACTGTCCAACAATCTCCCACTTGGCCTATAGCCAATCACTCAAGTGTCCTACACCCGAACTATGTACGGTTCGCTCAAACTTCTACTGAGAAAAGGCTTCGTCAGCGGATTTGCATAATTATCATCTGATGCGATTTATTCGATCATCACATCGCCACGATGTATGATCCGAACGAATCAGATTTATAATTGAAGTATATATCTGGATCGTTGATGAGACCATTAATTCTTTAGCCTATGTTGTAGCCTAGCTCAGCTGGTAACAGAACTACTCTAATCTAATTAGATTATTATCAATCTAGAAGGCTTCTATTGCTGCCTCAGCTGCAGCAATAATCCACTTGTGTTGTTTATTCGGTAACAGTATCTTACATGGAAGATTTCCAGCTCACTGTTCCGTTATTCAAACTGTATAGTATCGTTGTTACGACTTATAGTCAGTTTTATCGGTTTAGGAAACTTGCAACGGTGAACCTAGTCACTTCATGTTCTCCTTCTCCATAGTATAAGACATTATCCTTAGTTCATCTAAGATACTAAAGGATGTTCTTAACATCAATCCAATGACTATCACTTGGATTGGCCTGATTGTGACTCCATATGCTCAAAGCGTATGAGAAACCAGGTCGCGTATATTTTTCAATGTACGAGTTCTCGGAGAGTGCTATTAACAACTTTAAATCTATCACAGTAGATCTTTATTCCTAGAATAAAGGTTGTTTCTCCCAAGAATTCTACGAAGAATTTTCATGAAAGCCAAGCTTTCACCGATTGAATTATGGGAATATCATTTCCAAGAAATGATATATCATTATTTATTTAGGACATCATTGTCAGTGTGCTCTCACTAACCTCGTTATATACACAAGAATCATTTTCGTTTTGAATTAAATCATACACCATTATGATTACATCAAAACGATAATTCCAAGAACGATATGTTTGCTTCAATCCATCCATGGATCGAGTAACCTGCAAACCTCGTTTGCTCGTTTTGGTACGAAACAACCGTCAGGATGTTATAAACATCCTCTGAAAGGTTTTCGTCAAGGAAAGTGGTTTTGGCATTCAGCTGCCATATTTCATAAATGAAACATGCAGCATTAGCAAGCATTATCCAAATGGATTTAACAATGGCAACAAGTAAAAGGTTTCGTTGTAATTGACACAATGTTGAAAACGATACATTTTCGCTACAAGCCTAGCTTAGTACGTTGGTATGTTGCCTTCCATGTATGTCTTCCTTGAAGACTCATATAGTACCAATAGGCACAATGTCTTCCGGTACATCAACCAGTGTCCAAACTAGGTTGGTATACATGGAATCCATTTCGGACTTCATGGCACTTCGCCATAATAGGGAGTCGATACCTTGTATCATTTCCTCATACGTAGTCAGTTCGTATTTCTCAATAAGATTGACATCTTTATGAGGTGAGATCAGAAACCCATACCCCAGGTTGTTTTCTGACTCTCTCCGACTTACTCGGTTCTTGTGTATTCGAAGATTATTGGTATAGTTTCATCCTTGATGAACTATTTGTGTTCCATTAAGGACTCGGTGCCTGGAACAGTATTACTCCGATTTACATCGAGTTTTACTTTCCTCCCACTTACCACTGCATATAGGTATTCCTCTTAGGAAAACCGCATGGTGAGAAACAATTACATTGTTTTCATGTGAGATGTATAAGTACTATACTTTGGTTTCCCTAGGATAACCCACAATTATGCACTTATCTAATTTGGGTTCTAGTTTGGTATTATCCAAACATATGCCTAGCATACCCAAATCTTCAAGCATGAGAAAACCCAGTTTCTTTCATGTTCATATCTAATATGAATTTTGTCTAACAATTTTATGGAACCTTATTCAAAATAAGTTCTGCACTGTTAATGCGTATCCGTTGAAGGAAATGGTAGCTCAGAGAGACTCATGATTAACTTTATCATGTCCTACAAAATTTTGTTTCTCCGTTCGGACACACCGTCAAATTGACGTGTTCCGGGAGGAGTCCTCATTGAAAGAATACTATACTCTTTCAAGTATTTGAGAAACTTATTGCTTAAGTATTTTCATCATGGTCTAACCATGATGGTTTAATACTTTAGCCGATCTGTCTGTCTACTTCGCGTCGAAACTCTTTGAATTTTATCAAAAGTTTCTGATTCGTGTTTCAAAAGAAACATGTAACCATAACGCGATGCGACATCCGTAAAGGTCACGAAACATTCATATCCACATCTAGCCTAAGTAGACATGGGCCCACTTACGTCACTATGAACGAGGGCTAACAGATCGGTGGCACTTTCACTTTTACCAAGTAAAGGTGTTATAGGCACTTTGCCCAATAAACTAGATTCGTAGACATTATTTGAATAGAATCAAATATGTCCTAGTACCCACTCTTCGAAAGTGTGGATATACGAGTCTTGTTTAATTGTGTCCCAGACAACAATGCCACATATAAGTCTCAACTGATTTACTCAGTTTGAGCTATTTGTTCCTCATAACATATGTTTGAGATTTATTTATATTCAAAATATAAATACTATTATTCACATCTAATGTATTTATCTCAATATCATCTTTATAAAATAAAACACTTTAGTGTTCTAGAATATAAAGGTATACCCGCAACGGGTTAAACCCTGATATAGAGATAATGTATCTAGTCAAACTAGTTACATTTTAACAGTTTCCTAATTTAAGTACACACCCGAAGGGTAGTTCCCAAACTTAGGTATCTACGGTTAAAACAGCGACTGTCGTCCCGTTTCCGATTCGTAGACAAATCTCATCTGAAGTCAGTATCTTGCTCTCAGCAGATTCAGCACATCAGTACATATTTATGTACCACTTCCAGTATCTAAAATCTAATTTTAATACTAGTTGCGAACATCTTTATGACAAACATATTTGAAGTCGGAGCCTTGCACCGTCTTCACTTCCTTCATGTATGCCTTGTCCATACGGCAGTCACGCTTCCGTGATCCCGTTTGCCACAATTTAGGCAGACATTATGGGATATGTCATATGTCGTCCCAGAAGATTATAATGACTTTGCCTTTGCCCTTTTCCACACTCCAGAAGCCTTTGGCCAAGCCTTGGCCTTCTAGAATGTCGAAATGAGATACGCCTTGCGCT
The DNA here is from genome assembly GCA_019454045.1 of Zanthoxylum bungeanum. Classification (NCBI taxonomy): domain Eukaryota; kingdom Viridiplantae; phylum Streptophyta; class Magnoliopsida; order Sapindales; family Rutaceae; genus Zanthoxylum; species Zanthoxylum bungeanum. The sequence goes on along the minus strand of SKCR01007364.1, from coordinate 18,576 downwards.
TCTTGCCTATTGCAAACTTTGGCTTTGTCTCCTTGAGAATAGCCATTAACTCTCCAAGAGTTTATTATTGCAATTTAGTACTTCTAAGATCTAAGAATAGATCTATTAAGATCCTTCAATTTCAATATCATACTATAAGGATCTAATCCTTAGTTCTAATTAAGAAATTAAGGAGTCTATTTGGAAAGCATAATGGATTAAGCACTAAAGTTATCATCACATGAATATTCCAAATATCATGTTCTACTATTTGCTTAACTCCGGACTTAGGCCTAAGATGTTATTTTATCAAATAAAGTAACTTCTTAGTTTTCAGGACTATACTGAAGTTTTATTCCCAATTTGAAAATTAAAATCGTTTAAATACATTTTCACCCAGGATTATGTTTTAAACATCAATCTTTCAATTTACCTTGATTCCAATAGTCCAACTATTTAATCAACGATTTTAGGTACTATTTGTTATAATGATTACTGTAGTTTAACTATATAATCAATATAATTTAATAGGTTAAATTCAATTATATTGATTACTATAATCCAATTATAAAATCAACTATTAATTGAAATGATTAATTCAAATATATTGATTACTATAATCCAATTATATAATCAACTATAAATGAAATAGTTTGAATACAGTCCAACTGTTTAATTAAAACAACGATTAAATATTAGTCCAACTAATATATTAATTTATTTGACGAAAAATGTAATAAGCGCGTATGGCAAGTAACTAAACGAATATTGCAAAGTTAATACTTGCCTCCCACTATTTTTCGGCGAGCCTCTAACCCTCTGTGGAGTACTCGGGAAACCTTTTTTCCTAATGGGCTAGGATCCAGTTAAATAACACACAATCTTGACTTTGGCCAACAAATTGTATGATAATTAACTAGGTAGATCTCTAAGATCAATTGGATCCCATCCAATTCCTAGATCCAGTAGGTGGACATCCAAGTCCGAAAAATATATATTATATATGCCAATATATCCAATATATTGCCTAACCTTTTTCCTCTGAATCAACTAAGCATTGGCTTTGGCACAACAAACTTAGTGATCCCAGTTAAGCGTGACCCATTGACTATGGAAAGCTTCGTAATCAATGTCGATTGACAAGAAGTGATCTTGACTTTGGCCAACAAATCACAACTTGGACAAGACAACCGATATGGAACAAAGCTTTCATGATTCAAACACATCCGTGGCGGGCAAAGGTGTTGACTTTGGCCAACAAACCAGTGCCAGTCTTGGATCTTGAGTAAGAATCACTCAATGGAAGGAAAAACGCTTAATATTTTGTGAGGTTTTTCGCGTAATTGGCAACCAATTAATTATCTTGTTGTTTAGGTCTCATCATCATACACCCTTAAACATGCATTCTAAAAACATAATAAGGCGCGTATAAATAAAATAATAATGATATGCGAATGGATACTTAAACATTGTTCCTAGAACAAATCTCTCATTTTCCTCTCTCCCGCTAGCACAAGTATTACTTCTACCCGATTACATAACACTTCTAAAGAAACCTCATTTACATTGAGGGGAATAGGTGATAAGAGAAATACAAAGAGTAAGGAGGTAATAGGCTGGACAAGCAGGTCCAATGAATAAATTCTAAATTTATTACAACATTTCCAAAATTACCCCACCCATCTAATATCCATCCGATATACATTATTCATACATCGCAATCATGTATTCACACAAGCATGTTATCAATCAATCTAATCCAATTAATTAATCTGAATATTAATGACCATCCAATGTTCAAACAACGATTTGATTTTGTGCGAGTCAAACTCGTTTTGCGAATAAGTACTCAAAGTACGAATTCTTGAATTAAATTAAAATACAACATTAAATCCAATTTAACTTGCATTTAATACTAATTCATTTATTTAATTCCAATTAAATAATACACTTTTTAAAGTATCTTTACGACTTAGATTCTAAATCTAATCTTTACGGGTCTCAAAGCCCGATTAACATTTAATGTTAATTTAATTTAAAGTCCAATGGGCTTTTAATTAATTTCTAAGGCATGGACTTTTGGTCAATATGGGTCAAACCCAAATACCAAAGCCCATTTTAGGAATCACCCTTATTTGCCAAGAAATCAATTTAGGCTCATTAGGCCCAATTAAAATTAAAGGTCGTTAAATCATAATTGGACTTTATGGATATGGTTTTGGACCCAATTGGATCCAACCAACTTAGCCTAAACCAATCTTGGTACAACCAAGCCCATTAAGCCCAATTACAACTTTTCAAGCGCCAATTTCCAAAATAGGCCCAATTAATTAAATTACCAAATTCCAAATTTCATAACTTAATTAACTAAAGTGTATGCCATAATTAATTACCCAAATTAACATTTCCAAAACACAAATTTGTACAATTAATTATGCTTATTTATCATCAATTCATATCCAACCCAATTGAATCAAAATCAATAATTTTACATGCATTAGTCTCGCAATTTTTGGGATTTATTTGTCCAATTCATAATTCAATCCATTTAAATCTCAAATCAACATTACCTAATTGATTTCAACTCATCCAATGATTAAAATCAAAAAATACCATGACTTTTAAGGTTCTTCCATTTTCGGCCAAGCCTAAAATTTGGGCAAAAATTGATCCAATCAACTTTTCATGAAATTGATCAAATCCAACTTCAATTAAACATCATTCAAGCATACTCAATCAAACAATTTCATCAAATCATGCTCAAATTGAATTTACCCAATTTTAACCCTAAATCATTTCCATGCTCATGAGGCTCTGATACCATTGTTGGGTTTCTATTAGGTCCCAAAGATCAAATCAAGCAATGAAAATACATTGAATACTCGTAAAAGTATGGCGGAATCATACTTACAATGATCGGTTGAGGCGATGCGAGGAACAACGAAAATCTTCAAGCTTTCATCCATGGAAGCTCACAGTTTTCTGCTCCAAAGGTGCTTCAATTTTCGTCCATGGAAGGATCTCCAAGCTCCAAGCTTTGTGATTCCATGCTCATGAAATTAGTTCTCTATCACCTTAGGATGACCCCTTTGTGTGCTAGCAATGGCAAGATTTGCCACAAATCTCCCATCTCTTCTTGTTAAAATTCGGCCATGGCAGAATTTTGGAGAAGAAAGTGGCTTCAAAGCCGAGAGAGAGAGAGGATGGAAAATGGGTTTCTAAAACCGTGAATGATGATAGAAAGAGAAAAGAAATTGTGTTGTGTATATCTATTTGATTTTCCAAAAATCAAAATACAAAAACCAATTTCCAAATTCAAAAAGTCAAGGCATTAAAGCCAACCACTTCCATCACTATTCACATCAATCATGACAAGTTGTCAAATCACTCAAAGTGACTAGACATCACATCAATCGATTGACTAGTGATTTGACGCTTGATGTGACATGTGGGCCCCACTTGATTCGAAATGCGAGTAGGCCGCAAACACTCCCGGGCTCGAGTTTGCTGATTCCGAATTAACGAATTTTCCGTTGCGACGTAATTAAATCAAATTTAATTAAATAATTATGCCTAGCAAAATTACTATTCACGTCGCTAACGAATTTACTCTAAATTAACTCGTTCGCCCGAATTAAATTCTAAATTTAATTCCGCGTCGAAATCCAATTTCGTATAATATATCGAATATATTATTTTCTCGATTAATTCCAAATTAATTTTTCTCTCTCTCTTTAAATAATATTTTATCCCATATAAAATATCTCTGTAATTAATCCCAGATTAATTTTCTCTCTCTGTTTAATTAATCCCAGATTAATAAAGTGCGAGTCATACGTCATCGGTGAATCTTCGGGAAGCGACCCATGAGTTCCCCTGATATATTGGCAGTAAATACGGTCGTCGGACTATCTGAACACGTAAGTACCTAGTACTACGTTTTTACCGATTTACAAGACATGGTTGGCTTCTAGCAAAGCATCTTGCCTACCCAATTCTCCAGAAATATTCTTACTGGAATATGTGATCTATTTCAGACGTAGTATACGTAGTATTGTGTATTTTGATCCAGCATCGGATGTCACGAGCAAGGCCTGGGGCTGGAAATGTGTCTGTCCCGTACGAAGCACATATCAGATCTCTGGTAACTAGTCTCTATAATCGGATAATCATGACCAAGTCATATTATCCCGATGACTGCAGTACATAAGAAAACAAATTATGTATCCTACGTGATCATCATGTCCACTATGACTAGAGTGATACTTCCATCTCGACATCACACCCAATACACTACGATTCTCAATATACCCAGAAGAGGCTTACACAGAACCGGTTAAAGCCCTAGACGACCAAAACCAGAGTATATTGATTGTCGCAAGTATTAGCGGTGCAAGTCTCAGGTTAAGACCAAATACACCTACCCTGATTCGGACTTCATAAGACACATAGTCATACTACCAATGGAATTCCGAGGGGTCTATCCAGAGCGAAGCTGTTTCTGTACCATCGGTAAACATAACCTCCTATTACACTTGCATGAGTATCTTATACCCAAATATATGAGAACTATGTCGTTATGCTTCCACAACGCGCACAAGTGTAATACCAGTCTATTCTGCATTATCGATGTCCAATCTCGATAATACTATGACTAGGGATATTTCATGATTAAACCTTTATGGATTGATATTGTCTCATATCATCTCAATCCGAAACTAATCATATGGACCTTCTATCATTTATACATCTTGGTAATCTAATTACAAATGATAGAAGAGCAATTTCCTTTGTCACATAGTTAATTTGTACAACAACACCATGATCTGTACAAATAGTGATGGTATGGGCCATAACTGTCCAACAGAGACAATCACTCATTTACCAGCAACTCAGGATGATCTCAGCCTACAACCCTTGGCAGTCATTAGTCAGCGGGTTGTATTCCGGGGCCACCTTCAGGTTCCACATGTGTTGATTCAATGGAATAACTTTCCTATTGAGGATAGTACATGGGAGGATTTAGAAGGCTTTCAACAGCTTTTCCTGCCTTTGACCTTGAGGACAAGGTCTGTTTGAATGGGGAAGGAAATGTTACACCTTAGCAATCCCAGCAGTAGCGACAGTATGCTCCTGAAATTCAGCAGCAGCAGCAACCATCTCCTGGACCTCAGCAGCAGCAGATTCATAGACCGAAAAGGGCTATCAGGAAACCAATGAGGTATCGGGAGGGAGTTTGATGGATTGGGTTGGCGGGAAAGGTAGTTAGGAAGTTGACAAGTTGGCTATGAGTCTGTTAGGCAGTTATTTTCTTAAAACAGAATTGTAACAGAAATGTTAATGCCTCAGCTATAAATAATAAGCTGAAGGAATAATAAAGACATGATTTGAATCTCAAAACTTTTATTCAATTTCTTGGAGAGTTTGTTAGTTTTATCTCGAATCAAAGCTAACATGCATACCACAATCGATCTCTGAATAGCCCCCGAGAAGCTAGAAACCAATGAGAACATAGAAATTAAAGAAACAGACCCAATGAAGAAGCACTGACTCGCAATTTAACTTGGTCACCAACAGTAACTCAAGAATTGATTATGTTGAGCTAGAAGCCCATGCTAGTGTTGTCAACTAATTTAAAGAAAAAAGCATGATTATTCAGTGGATGCCTAGAGCATCAAAACTGGAGCTATTGATTTTGTGTTTAGTGAACATTTGCTAGGTTGTATTGGATTTCAAATTATAGTCTGTATTATAACATATTTGATAACTTGTTTGATTTAGTTTTGTGTTTGGTGAATTTCAATATGTCTGGATTATTGATGGATGGTCCAAGTATTAAGATTTTCATGGATATATCTAACTGTTTAATATTTATGGATTTGCCATTTTTATTTTCTTGTATTATGATTTTATAACTTAATTAGAATTGTAGATTTTCTTCAATAACATTAATATATTTTTTGAAAAAAAATCGTGATAGAATCATATTGTCACATTTTGTGACAATATTAATTTGAATTATATTTCCCACCAAATAATCTGTGACAAATTAATGATAGATTTATGACAGATAAAAATTATCATTTAATATGACAAATTTTTCTCTATCACATGATGTGATAGCACTTATCATAATATACGAAAATTATCATAAACCCCCTCAAATGACAATTTTTAACAGTAAAGGTAGGTTTTTTTTCACGTTCAATACATATCACTGCTCAAAAATGAATCCTACAGTTGACCCTACTTTAGTTCAAACAGTTAATTACTTTAATAGGACCGTTATCACTTATATTAACAGTCTACTATTTTTGCTAGGCTTGAATTTTAAGCGCCTATATCAATATGCCTTGTGTTTGATACTGACTCTCCTTTAGCAAGTCAATTTTAATTTACGTGCTATCAGTATTTGCTATTGAAGTTATCAGAATCAATTTGCTGTCTGATATTATCTTTGTTGAATGGTGCTGCAGTTGCTGATGATCCATTGAAGACAAGACAACTGATCAGACCAAGCGACTTGGCCAAAGAGTTTGTCTTTTCTTTCCTTTTGTTGTTTGTGAGTTATTTAATATTTTTGTTATTTGGAAGGGGGTAAACTTGGGCATGGGTTTGAGAGAGTAACTTGGCAGCGCTGTCATAAGCGCAATCAAATTGGATTGTTTCAGATGGGTTTGAGAGAGTAAGTTTAAACAAAGTAAAGATGGGTTGGGCTTGTACAGTATAACTTTCACTTCGAAATGCATGTGTTGGTTTTTTTTTTTTTTTTTTTTTTAACAAATTGACAAATGTATAAGAAAAAAGAAGTGAGTAGAATGAATATTGTGTAAAGTGGCAGGCTTATTATTATTTCTATATTGAATGAAAACTACAAGAGATGCTCTGTATTTATAGAGAGGAGTTACGGTAGGATAATTATCCTTATTAACTATGGAATAAGTTACAAAAATAAAAGAACAATTATCTAAATGATAATAGATAAAGATTAAAGTAGCGACGACCACCATAATATATATTTACAACACTTCCCATCTTGCCCAACTATTATAATCTCACATAATTTGTTTGAACTTCTGGACGTAATAACATTACCTCATTAAAACCTTGGCAGTAAAACCCAGTGGGACAAAACCTGACCAAAGGAAAAAAAGTATAATGCACTCGTGTCACCTCAATGAATATGCTCTTCCTGATGAAAATCACTAGGAAAATTTACTAAGTCGACCTATGCTAATGCTATGTATAAGCTTCTCAAATGTTGATGTGGTAAAGTTTTCGTAAATAAGTCTGCAAAATTATCGGTTGATTGTATTAGTTTGACATCAATTTGCTTGCTCTGCTGGAGCTCATTAGTTTATAAGAATTTAGGCGAGATGTGCTTGGTTCTGTCTCCCTTGATGTACCATCATCTAATTTATGCAATATATGCAACATTATCTTCATATATCACTATTGAGACATCTATGGCAGAGTTTAAGTTGCATGTGCTCTTAATGTGATGGATAAGTGACCTTAACCATACGAAATCTCTGATTGCTTCATGTAGTGCAAGTATCTCTAAGTGATTGGAAGATATAGTAACAAAAGATTGCTTTGTAGATCGCCATAAGATTGTTGTGTTATTGTAGGTAAAAACATACCATGTCTGTGAACATAGGTATCATGCATCAGTATAACCAACAATACATGGATTTTGTGTTAGCTCATTTGAATAAAACAATCTCAAGTTTTTAGTCTTATGAAGATAATGGAAAATATGTTCAACGTCATTCCAATGTCGTCAAGTTGGTACAAAGCTAAATCTTGCCAATAAATTTATCGAGAATGCAATGTCCACTCTAGTGCATAGAGCTAAATATAGCAATGCACCAATTGCCTTAAAATATGGTACTTCCGGACCAAGCATCTCTTCATTATCCTCATTAGGATGGAATGAATCATTTTTAGGATCTTGAGATCGGACTACCATAGGAGTACTTAATGGATGAGCATTATCGATGTTTAATATTTTAGAATCCTTTCGATATATGCAGACTGATGGATAAATACTTTGTTAGTTTTATGCTCGATCTGTAAGCTGAGATAATATTTTATTTTTCCCAAGTCTTTCATCTCAAATTCTATTTTCAAATATTCAGCAGTTTTTAGAAGCTCTTCAGGAATTCCAATTAAGTTCATGTCATCGACATACACTGTTATATGACCATTTATATATCTCTCTTTCATAAATATTTACTCAAACGATTATACCACATCCGTACGAATTGTTTCAATCCGTATAAAGACCGTTGTAACTTGATTGAACACAGTTTACGATCCTTTGATTTATATGTTTCAGGCATTTTTAATCCTTTAGAGATTTTGATGTAAATATCAGTATCAGGCGACCCATACATATATGTTGTCAATACGTCCATAAGACGCATGTCTAGTCTTTCAGAGACTACTAAACTAATTAAGAATCGAAAAGTAATAGTATCCATCACTGGAGAATATGTATCCTCGTAATCAATGTCAGGTCTCTGCGAGAAACCTGGCACACATTTTATATATAATTATTTCTTTATAATTATTAATAATTATTTGCATGCAACAGGTTTTGTTGGAATTTCTACGGCCCCGAGGATCGAATAACAAGCAAGAATATGTGCGAATACAAATCGAGGAAGTTGTGGAATACTTACATCGATCGGTTGAGCGACGCGGTGGACAACAAAATCGATTTCTGCCTCCTCCAAGCTCTCGGCAGTGGCTGAAAATGCAGTCCTCAAATTCGGCATTTTGGTCCTCCTCCAAGCTCCAAGCTTTGTGATAAACTTCCATGCTCATGGGTGGACTTCCCTATCACCTTCGCATGTCTCTCGGAGTGCTAGCTCTTGATGATTTTGCCATAAAATCACGACACTTTGCTTCCCTATACTGTCGGTTTTGCCCAACGAAAAACAGAAGAAAAATGCCCAAATGAGCGTGTGAAAGAGATGATGGAAGAGAGAGATTGAGTTGTGTATTAGATTATTGATTTTCTAAAAATCAATTAACATATACCACTTTTGATTTTCAAAAAGTCAAGCCTTAAATGCTTGCCAACTACCACCATCAATCCATCAATCAATCAAATCAAGTGACAAGTTGTCACATCACTCAAGTGACTAATGATTTGACGCTTGATGCGACTAATGATTTGACGTTTGATTTAACTTGTGTGCCGCACTCGAATTCGAAATACGAATACGCTCGCAAACAATCTCGGGCTCGGGTTCGCTAATTCCAAATTAACGAATTTTATGTTGCATCGTAATTAAATCTAATTTAATTAAATAATCATGCCTAGCATAATTACTATTCACGCCGCTAAAGAATTAATTCTAAATTAACTCGTTCCCCCGAATTAAAATCTAATTTTAATTCCACGTCGAAATCCAATTTCGTATAATATATCGAATATATTATTTTATTGATTAATTCCAAATTAATCGTTATCTCTCTTTAAATGATATTTTATCCCAGATAAAATATCTCCGCAATTAATCCCAGATTAATTTTCTCTCTCATCTAATTAATCCCAGATTAATTAAAAGTGCGAGTCATACGTCATCCGTGAATCTTCGGGAAGCGACCCATGAGATCCCCCGATATGTTGGCAGTAAATTCGGTCGTCGGACTATCCGAACACGTAAGTACTTAGTACTACGTTTATACCGATTTACAAGACAAGGTTGGCTTCTAGCAGAGCGCCATGCCTACCAAATTCTCCAGAAACATGCTTGCAGGAATAAGCGATCTATATCAGGCGTAGTATATGTAGTATTGCGTATTTCGATCTAGTATCGGATGATCACATGCAAGGCCTGTGGCTGGTACAGTGTCTACCCCGTACGAAGGATATATCGGATTACGAGCAACTAGTCTCTTTATTATCGGATAATCATGACCAAGTCATATTATCCCGATGGTTGCAACCTTTTATAGAACCAGTTATGTATCCCTACGCGATCATCATCTCCACTATGACTGGAGTGATACTTCCATCTCGACATCACACCCAATACACTACGATTCTCAATATACCCAGCAGAGGCGTACACAGAACCTGTTAAAGCCCTGGACGATCAAAACCAAAGTATATTGATTGTCGCAAGTATTAGCGGTGCAAGTCTCAAGTTAAGACCAAATACACCTACCCTGATTTCGGACTTCCATAGACACATAGTCATACTACCAATGGAATTCCGAGGGGGTCTATCCAGAGCGAAGCTGTTTCCCATACCATCGGTAAACACAACCTCCTATTACACTTGCATGAGTATCCTATACCCAATATATGAGAACTATGTCGTTATGCCCTCACAACGCGCACAAGTGTAATACTAGTCTTTTACGTATTATCGATGTCCAATCTCGATAATACTCTGACTATGGATATTTAATGATTTATCCTTCGTGGACTGATACTGTCTCATATCATTCTCAATCCAGGAACAAATCATAAGGACCTCATATCATTTATACATCTTGGTGATCTAATCACAAATGATAAGAGAGCAATCTCCTTTGTCACATAGTTAATTTGTACAACAACACCATGATCTGTACAAATAGTGACGCTATGGGTCATAATTGTCCAACAATCTCCCACTTGGCTTATAGCCAGTCACTCGAGTGTCTGACACCCGAACTATATACGGTTGGCTCAAACTGCTGAGAAAGTCTTTCGTCAGCGGATTTGCATGATTATCATCTGATGCGATTTATACGATCATCACATCGCCACGATGTATGATTCGAACGAATCAGTGACTATCGAAGTATATATCTGGATCGTTGATGAGACCGTTAATTCTTTAGCATGTTGTAGGACACAGAAACCGGCGACGCTTGCTGTTCTAGGCTCGCGGCCTAGTTGGGAGTACGGAATAACATGGAGTCGCCACCCGGTGTGAACCGGGATAAAGATTTAAGGCCGCACTCACCCCTTGCAAGGGAAGACCTCAAACCGTTGGGTTCGGAATGGTCCCTTACTTATGTCACTTGTGATGATATAATTTGTGCAATGAATCAACCAAGTCTACTCAATAATCATGCTCAAGGGTACTTATATCTAACATGTTTTCATATAAATAACTCATAATCTAAGTTTTCATGCTCGAAAGCAAATCTTTAAACGGCAAACACGCGCAATATCACACAATGAGCACATTGAGCCATTAAACCAAAATAAACAAATAACTATTTATACATAATCATAAACTAAACAAAATATCATGCATAAAAACATAATCATGCTTGAAATAAAATAATAAACTAGACTACATCATGCTTTAAATAATAACTAAATAATCTACGAACTACATCATGCTCAAACACAAGTTTGGATGAGACGAAATACGTGTCTCTTAAGTGGTATGTGGCATTGTATCCCGAGTACAAACCGCACTACCATCCATTCGGATTCGGCTACGGAATTTACGTCCGGGTTTCCATCCTATATACCACAAAAGGGAACACATATTCCGCTCATCCAACAATCACAACATGCTTCAAACGACTCTTATGCGATAATATTTTTAAAATAAACAAAATAAACGAAAGATAATAAATAAAGAAGGTGCCATCAGGTCTAACCTCTTTCGTCGTCTCTCGGAAGCCCGTTACACGGCCGTCGGAAGGGTTGATGTTCTGCAACTTTTCTGGTTTACTAATCCAACGTTTTTCCTCACTGTTTCGCTGTCTGGGCTGCTGTTTTCACTCTGTTTCGCTGCTGTTTGTGTTGTATTTTCTGGTCACTATTTTTTGGTAATTAGGGGACTGTTTTGGGCAGTTTTGGAGTATGTTTGTTCACTATTTTGGTCGATTATTGAGGGGCTGCTGAGTGTGTTTAGAGATGCGGCGCTGACTGGTTTGTGCTTGTGGAATGGGGTTATGACGCGCATGACCAGGACATGTGTATAAGATTAATTGCATGGACGATCAGATAATCAAGAAGCTGTAAGGTCACAGACTCTCAAAGTTGCAAATTGATGAATGACACATGCACGAATAATCGAACAGCATCCTCACGCCTTTGATGATTTACGCCCTTTGATAGTGTATGTTCATGTGGAGAGCTGAGCGTTTGTCGTGAGGTGTGGGTTCATTTGTTTGCTTGTTGGTCAGTCGGTCAAAGGGTTGTGTGAGGTTGTTGTTTAAGGTGAAGCCGCGTGGATCTAAGGGTTTTGTGCCGTTTGTTTTGCCAAGCGTAGGGTTCAATTTGGTTCCGGGTTTTTTACGTTTGTTGTCGTTATTTGTGTGAAGGCTGCGAGGAGTTGAATGAGAGAAGCGTGGCTTATTTGTTTTGTTTGTGGAGGAGGTTATGTGCGTGAAGTGGTGCTGGATTTCAGGGGCAGTTTGACGTGAGATTGAGGACTGGTTGAGGGCTGAATGGTGCTGTTTTCTGGGCAGTGAAGGAGGAGTAATGGCCGAGAGTTGAGAGATGTTCAGAAGGGTTTATTTGCTAGGGTTCTTCATTGTGGTGCTGTGTGCGAGAGTCACGAGTGAGGTGGGAGAAGAGAGAGGTTGAGAGAGGCAGAGAGAGATGGAGTTGAGCCGTGAATAGGCTGTGGTGAAGAGGGCTATTGTTGAGGGGAGTGGTGTGGATGGAAGGCAATGGGCGTGAATGGAGGCTTATTCCAGGGAGTTTAGGCGTGAGAGCTAAGTGGCTTCCAGGGGCAGTGAACGTGGTTTGTGGCCTTGTGTATGGTTGATTCTAATCGATGGAGGGGATTGAGGGTTTCATGGCAGTATGTCACGGCTTTATTGTTATTTGGACCGTGAGAATGATGGCTGTATGCGTGAAATAGGGTTCAGGTGTGATGTCTTGCAGTGTGATAATGAAGCAAGGGGGCTGTTGTGTATGGACTTTGAGATTAACGGGAGTTTGGGCGTTGAAGGGCTGCTGAAGTGGCTAGGGTTTAGGCAGTGAGCTGAGTGGATGATGATGAATTCCAGGGGCTGTTTTGCGTGAAAATGGCTTGAAGTGGGTGAGCTGTGCGTGGTTTGTGGGTATGTGAGGGGTGTGAGGCAGACGCGTGAGAGCTTGAGGACGTGAGGGTTGCTGGCTGTGTTTAGGGTATGCAGGGGAGAACTTTAGGCATGCAGTGAGGGTTCATGGCGTGAAGGGGCATGTGTGTTGTGAGTGTATCTGTGCGGCAGTGAAGAGCAGTTAAGGATGGCTAGTTACGAGAGGTAGAGGTGGTTGGTGAAGGGCAGTGAGTGAGGTGAGAGAAGGTGTGACTTAGGGTTTCATTTTGTGTGGATGAGTTGTGCGTGTTTGAGGGTTTGTTTCACTGTAAGGGACGTGAGGGCTTGAGTCTGGATTGTGAATGGTGATGAGTTGAGAATTGGCTTGCCTCCTGGAATCGTTAGGCAGTGAGTGAAGGTGTTGTTTGGGTGCAGTTTAGGGCTGTTTTGTGAAGGATATTTAGGGTTCTCGGTGTGGCCATGAATGTTAGGGAAGAAGGAGGGGGTATCTAGGGTTTGCACGGTTGTGTTATATAGTTGCATGTGTTAGGGTTTGGTATGGGTTTTGAAAGGAAACAAATCATGTTAAAAGGGAGGGAATTTGATTAGATTATTTAGGGAAAGAAATAATTGTAATTGGTGGGGAATTTCTTAAATTAGGGGAGTGATTGATTTAAATTTTGGAATTTAGTTTAATTAGATTTTAATTTAATTTAATTGGTTTTAATTTGTTAGATGTGTTTTAAATGTTTTAATTATTTTGGATTGGGTTTGGTGTGTTTAAAAACAGAAGTCTAACAAGCGAACCCGAAGCGAAACAAGCGAGTTAAATCTGACAAAATGCTAATTTCCAACTTTACCCTTCCAACGTCTGTTTCCCGCGGCTTTCACAATCAAAGAGGTATTGTCTCCATACGAGACTCATCATCGGGACTTACATGCAAAAATGCAGAGCCTACAGTCGCCCCCACTTTGATGGGACTTGTGCAGTGTGTGACAATGACAATCCTATCAAAGTACGTGCAATGCATTTTTACTTACCTGGCTCGCCAGCTGCCACCTGACTTGCCTGTTGCTTCGAACTGAGTTGATATGGTGGCGATGTGCCTCGACCCCTGGGCTTTGTTCCCGAACCACCGAATGTGAACTGTACTGATGATACAGTGGGCCCTCGACCCTGGGACGCATCCCGGAACTGCAACCGACAACGGGGGCACCTCGACCCTGGGCACCTCGACCCAATACCGCTGACAATGTGGGCCTCGCCCTCAAACTGATGATGAGTGGGCCCTCGACCTTGGGACGCATCCCGGAACTACAACCGACAACGGGGGCACCTCGACCCAACACCGCTGACAATAGGGACCTCGCCCTCAATATGATGATGTAGTGGGCACCTCGACCCTGGGACGCATCCCGGAACTACAACCGACAACGGGGGCACCTCGACCCTGGGCACCTCGACCCATTACCGCTGACAATAGGGACCTCGCCCTCGAACTGATGATGTAGTGGGCACCTCGACCTTGGGACGCATCCCGGAACTACAACCGACAACGGGGGCACCTCGACCCTGGGACGCATCCCAATACCGCTGAGAATAGGGACCTCGCCCTCAAACTGATGATCACGTGGGCCTCGCCCCCAAAACTGATACTGATGTGGGCCTCGCCCTAAAACTGATACTGAACCAATGTGGGCCTCGCCCCCAGAATGCCATACCCGACAGAACTAATACTAAACCAATGTGGGCCTCGCCCCCAGAATGCCATACCTGGCAGAACTGATACTGAACTGATGTGGGCCTCGCCCCCAGAATGCCATACCCGACAAAACTAATATTGTACTGTATGAGACTGTAGGACACAGAAACTGGGCGACGCATGCTGTTCCAGGCTCGCGGCCCGGTTGGGAGTACGGAGTAGCCCGCCGGGGACTAAATCGGAGAATAATGGAGTCGCCACCCGGTGTGAACCGGGAAAATGATTTAAGGCCGCACTCACCCCTCGCAAGGGAAGACCTCAACCGTTGAGTTCGGAATGGTCCCTTACTTATGTCGTTTGTAATGAATGGATTTGTGCAATATTAACCAAGTTTACTCAACATACATATTGGTCAAAGTAGTCTAAATTCTTATAAAGCCTAAATCTAGGTTTGCATGCTTCAAAAGTACATTCTCATAACATAATACATTAAATTAACACATGCAAAATAAACATGTGGCCAAGGGATTCGGCCGTTCTCAATGTTGGACCTCACATGCCCGGTTGGACGTATTCCACGTCAACCGAGTACGCCGTGTCCGTAACAACAAAATAAAATATAACAAAGGGTGCCCTCAGGTCTTACCTTTTAAGTCGCTTTCCGGGAGTGCGTTTCACGGTGCCGGAAGGGTTATCGTTCCACTATTTTCTCTCTGATCTGCTGTTTCTGCTGTTTTCACTGTTCGCTGTTTCCGCTGTTTTCTCTCGCGGTTTCCGCTCGCTGTTTTCTCCGATTTTACTCGAGGCTTCTGCTCGCTGTTTTCTCTGATTCACTCGAGGTTTCTACTCGTTGTTCCTACGTATGCATGGGTTGCAGGGATGGGGCTATGATTATGAGTGATTCATGTGCATGATTTGGAGGCAGTCAGGGTTATTTTGGGTGAGTTATTCACGGCAGTTTTCTGGGGATTATGCGGCAGTTTTGGAGTGATTTATTGGCTGTGTTGCTCGGCAGTGGCTAATGTATTTGAGGCTGCTACGTGCATGGGGTTGCAGAGAGGCAGGTTTAGGGCTTCAAAATGGCGTGAAGGCAAGATGCGTTATGCTTATGAGTAGTTAGAAGGGCTGTGGGACTTGTGGCTATGGTGATCATGCGTGAAGAGGGAGTGAGGAGCTGCTGGGCTTGTGGTTGAGACGTGTTTTGCTTGGTGAGGGTACGTGAGCATGAGGGCTGTGAAGTTTAAGGCGTGTGCTGTTGGATGAGTTAGGGTTTCATGGCAGTGGGTGTAATGCTTGAATGGTTTGGAGCAGTGTGAAGCCGAGAAGGAGAGAGGCAAGTGCGTGAGCTGCAGAGGCTGTTGGAAAGGCTGATTCACGTGAAGTCTAGGGATTGCTGGAAGGGGTAATTTGTGGCATAAGATGGGAGCAGCTTCCAGGGGCCATTTGAGGGGAGTTGAGCCGTGAATAGGCTGTGGTGAAGAGGGCTATTATTGAGGGGAGTGGTGTGGATGGAAGGCAATGGGCGTGAATGGAGGCTTATTCCAGGGAGTTTAGGCGTGAGAGCTAAGTGGCTTCCAGGGGCAGTGAACGTGGTTTGTGGCCTTGTGTATGGTTGATTCTAATCGATGGAGGGGATTGAGGGTTTGATGGCAGTATGTCACGGCTTTATTGTTTATTTGGACCGTGAGAATGATGGCTGTATGCGTGAAATAGGGTTCAGGTGTGATGTCTTGCAGTGTGATAATGAGGCGAGAGGGCTGTTGTGTATGGACTTTGAGATTAAAGGGAGTTTGGGCGTTGAAGGGCTGCTGAAGTGGCTAGGGTTTAGGCAGTGAGCTGAGTGGATGATGATGAATTCCAGGGGCTGTTTTGCGTGAAAATGGCTTGAAGTGGGTGACATGTGCGTGGTTTGTAGGTACGTGAGGGGTGTGAGGCAGACGCGTGAGAGCTTGAGGACGTGAGGGTTGCTGGCTGTGTTTAGGGTATGCAGGGGAGAACTTTAGGCATGCAGTGAGGGTTCATGGCGTGAAGGGGCATATGTGTTGTGAGTGTATCTGTGCGGCAGTGAAGAGCAGTTAAGGATGGCTAGTTACGAGAGGTAGAGGTGGTTGGTGAATGGCAGTGAGTGAGGTGAGAGAAGGTGTGACTTAGGGTTTCATTTTGTGTGGATGAGTTGTGCGTTTTTTAGGGTTTGTTTCACTGTAAGGGACGTGAGGGCTTGAGTCTGGATTGTGAATGGTGATGAGTTGCTAAATGGCTTGCCTCCTGGAATCGTTAGGCAGTGAGTGAAGGTGTTGTTTGGGTGCAGTTTAGGGCTGTTTTGTGAAGGATATTTAGGGTTCTCGGTGTGGCCATGAATGTTAGGGAAGAAGGAGGGGGTCACTAGGGTTTGCACGGTTGTGTTATATAGTTGCATGTGTTAGGGTTTGGTATGGGTTTTGAAAGGAAACAAATCATGTTAAAAGGGAGGGAATTTGATTAGATTATTTAGGGAAAGAAATAATTGTAATTGGTGGGGAATTTCTTAAATTAGGGGAGTGATTGATTTAAATTTTGGAATTTAGTTTAATTAGATTTTAATTTAATTTAATTGGTTTTAATTTGTGAGATGTGTTTTAAATGTTTTAATTATTTTGGATTGGGTTTGGTGTGTTTAAAAACAGAAGTCTAACAAGCGAACCCGAAGCGAAACAAGCGAGTTAAATCTGACAAAATGCTAATTTCCAACTTTACCCTTCCAACGTCCGTTTCCCGCGGCTTTCACAATCAAATAGGTAGTGTCTCCATACGAGACTCATCATCGGGACTTACATGCAAAAATGCAGTGCCTACACATGTGCTGACGCCTAGCTCAGCTGCTAATAGAACTATATCTAATCTAATTAGATTTATTATCGACCCAAATGGCTTCTATTGCTGCCTCAGCTGCAGCAATAATCCGCTTTTGTTGTTTATTCGGTAACAGTATCTTGCTTGGAATATTTCCAGCTCACTGTACCATTATTGAAACTGTATAGTACCGTTTTGCGACTTATAGTCATTTTATCGGTTGGGAAACTTGCAGTAGTGAACCCAGTCACTTAAAGTTCTCCTTCTCCATAGATTAAGACAGCATCCTTAGATCTTTAAGATACTAAGTATGTTCTTAACTTCAATCCAGTGACTATCACTTGGATTGGCCTGTTTGTGAATCCATAAGCTCAAAGCGTATGAGACATCAGGTAGCGTATATTTTTCAATGTACGAGTTCTCGGAGAGTTTTCTCGAAAACCAAGCTTTCACCGATTGTTATATGGGAATATCATTTCCAAGAAATGACATATCATCATTGTATAGGACAGCCATTGCCAATGCGCTCCCACTAACCTCCTTATATATACAAGAATCATTTCGTTTTGAATTAAATCATAAACTATTATGATTACATCAAAACGACAATTCCAAGAACCTAATGCTTGCTTCAATCCAAACATGGATCGAATAACCTGCAAACCTTGTTTGCTAGTTTTGGTACGACAAAACTGACAGGATGTTGTAAACATCCTCCTAAATGTTTCCGTTTAAGGAAAGCGATTTTCCCGTTCAGCTGTCATATTTCATAAATGAAACATGCAGCATTAGCTAGCATTATCCAAATGGATTCATCGTGGCAACATGTAAAAGGTTTCGTCGTAGTCAACACAATATTGATAACGATACCTTTCCGCTAAAAGCCTAGCTCTATACGTTGGTATGTTGTCATCCCTGTATGTCTTCCTTGAAGACTTATATAGTACCAATAGGCACAATGCCTTGCGGTACATCAACTAGTGTCCAAACTGGTTGATATACATGGTATATAAGTCTTTGCCATGATTGGGAGTCGATACCTTGTATCACTTCCTCATACGTAGTC